>NDGM011191593.1:0-27943 GCA_002564305.1 Octomys mimax | reverse complement strand
ACTCCAGCCAGCCAAAAGAATGCCCCGGAGGCATTCGAGGAGCTGAGCCAAAAAAAAAAAAAACCTTATTTTTTAGAAAATTAACAATGGGATTATATTGATTAGTGTTATATTTAAAGTAATTGCTCAGATTACCAGATACAAGCCTACAAAATTGATCAAACAATATGAACACTAAAACTAGTAGAAATTAGTACTACAATTATCTTAGCTATCTGATATATATATACATATATGTGTATATATGTATATATATATATATATTTTTTTTTTTCCCCCTGCCTTTTTTTCCTCCCAAAGCTTCTGCCCTGTCCTAGGTCCCACGCCGGCCTGGGGCAGCACCCAGGATGTACATAGCGCTCCTCCTCCCGAGCAAGGACTAAACACTCCCCATGCTATCTGGGTGGGCCAGGGGGCCTCTTGCACCATGAAGGCCTAGAGACAGGTCGATATGGGTGCTTCAGTGAGTCCCGTACTATAGTTGATTGGGAATATTTTTTTTTTCTCCCAGTGTTTATGTCTAGGTTTAGTAGAACTTGTTGTCTTGGTCCTAGCTAGATACTGAGACTGTAAGTAAGATGGGGGAAAAAGCAGATCTAAGAAAGGATCTTTGGGAGCAAGCCAACTAAGCGTGACATTTTAATTAATAAAAGATATGGGCTTCCAAGGGGTGGAATGTTCTGTTGAAGAACTGTGCAGTCTCACTTGTTCGGGTCTCAGCACGGTTTTTGCCGAACCGACTCACACACACCTTTCCTTTAATTGAAGTCAGTTGGCCTTGTAGAAACTTCACTATCACTGATGTGTTTCTTCCGATGTTATGGGTTGGTGAATGAATTCTCCTACGAGATGATTTAATTTTAAATGTCCATGTAAAGATCTGCTTGTATGTTACGATACATTCTGTGCTCACAGGGCAAGATAAGATGGCTTATTTGTTCACACCAAATCACCTTGTTGAGGAAGAGGATGGGAATCAATATTGTAACTTCACATTTATCTCTTGCGTCCCCCTGTCTTCTTACTTTGTCATGGTGCTTTGTACGCAAGCACCATGTTGAGGATTGTCTGTGTAAATCACTGTGTTGGGAGCAGTTGTTACATATTTAAAGATCTAGGTGGTGTACTTTTTCTTCACACTTCCTGGTCATGCACACACAGCCTCCAGCATTAGCAAGAGTAGAGCAGAAAAGGATTCTAAACTTAGATTTTTTTTACTTAAGCGATGAGGTGTAAGAAGCCATTTATATTTGAGGAAGCTGCTTGGAGAGTTGCCAGTGTCCACGGCCCAAATCAGAAGTGCTGGGGTTTTGTTGTTTGCTTTATTGCTGTTATTCCGGCTGTGTCAGTTTTGAGTCTGTCTCTCCCTGTGTTTCTGTGAACGGTCGGTCGGATAGCTGACAGCGCCACCGTGCAGACAGGAAGCCTGTCCTCTGTGCATGGCGGGGGACACCTAAGGACAGCACCGCCCCAGCATCCTGTCAGAACCCTCGGAGGCCGCCTGAAATCCAGCTCTGGGGCCACCACAGGAGCACACATAGCAGAAACAGCAGCTCAACAGAGAACTGTTTCCACTCCTCCGTCTCCATTTTTTCGTTCCTTTTTAATTTTTTTCTTTAGCTTTTGGGTTTTTGAGGCAGTTTCACTGTGGGATCCAGGCTGGTTGTGAACTCCCTCTGTAGAGCAAGCTGGCCTGGGCCTCAGTGCGCTCCTCTTGCCTCAGCCTCTGGCACGCTGGAATCCAGGTGACCACCATCAAGCCCAACGATGATCTCTATTTTTAAAACAGTTTTTCTCATATGGCACGAGCTGTCTTTTCTTCTACCTCACTTTGAGACACGTGGCTCTGTGGTGGCACTTAAAAATACTCTTGTGGTTCTTTGCTCTGCCTTAGACACCTCTTTCCTAAGAAGACTCAGAGCCAGCGGAGTTCGGGGTGCTTTTAGAAGGTTCCCTTGGCTCCCCGACCCTTCCTTGCTGTGTCAGTTCGGGGAAGGGGCTGCACTACAGCTCCTTGCCGTCCAGAAGACAGCCAGACGGCTCTCTCCGTGGCTCCGCTGGGGGGTAGGGCTCCACGCAGGCCAAATTGGATTCCTGCTCTCCGCTTTAAATCCTGTTTTGCATTGTGATTTGCACCAGCGATGCGCCATCGGGCTAGTCACAGAAAAGTGTAGATTGGCAGCTAATTTTTTAAAAATGAAAAGAATCAGCAATGAAATAAGGGTGCCTAGAAGTTTTTCTGCTCTCCCAACCTGTTTTGTGAAACTGTGACGCAAGCCTGGAAGGTCTCTTTGACTGCATACAAAGCCTGCAGATTGCTTTAGCCTTCCCTGGAACAGTTCCCTTTTTTTAAAGCTACAGCGTAATTCACGGTGATATGATAGAGTGGCAAAAATAAAATCTTCCAGGGTGAGGATGAAAGGACTTGTGTCTCCGCGGGAATCACGCATTTTATTAGTGAGTTCTGTGACCAGAGTGCTTGAAATAGACTAGAAGCCCGGCCTGCATGCTCCCTCAGCTCCACGCTCAGGCCCTGCAGAAGGAACAGGAGTGGGTATTTAAGGAAATAACCCCCAAAGCAACTCAAGGGTAGGAAAAGAGGAACAGATCTTGGGCCAAATAAACAGAACTTAGCCATAGGGGAGGAAATCTGGCAAAAAGTTTCTCTTGACTAGAGTGTCACAAAGCACACGTGTGAGGCTGGTTAAGCACAAGCAGCCCCTCTTTCTTCTTTATCCCGCCAACGCTGACACTCTGTGGCCACGGTACAGAGCTCTGCAACCTGAAGGGGAGGCATGGGGGGTTGGGGGGGAGCGGGCATCTCCTTCGGAGAGTGCGGTTCAAGTCTCCAGCCTGCTGTTCATGAGCCGGGCCGCGCTGGGTGCTGCTACCCACGCAACCTTGGCTTTCTCACCTGTGAAATGGGAATAACAATACGGGTCCTGGGCTTTCACTGTGAGGGCTCCAGCAGGCTGGCTCTGCAGGGGGTACCGCAGGGGGCTTTCAGCAGCATTGGGGGTGGCACAGGGTGTCTGCACTCTCACAAGGCTTCGCAGCTTACCGCTTAAATGCCAGGCATCTGTAGGCTGCTGAAATAAAGCTGCCCAGGCTGATGCACTCTCCTTTTGTGCCTTTGCTTGGACTGCAGAATTATGGGTAAATATGCTGCAAACACTTACCTGTACTGTATCACAGGAGGACAAAGCTGTTTGCTTAGAAAACAAAAAAAATAACATAATTGAGTTGCTTAAATATATCAGAGAATTGCGCACTCTCTCCATATGGGCATATATTAAGGATTGAATACAAGGCTTCCCACTGACCTCCACCCACAGGCCTTTTGATTTTTGTTGTTTTGGGGCAGTGTCACTCACCTGTCCAGGCTGGGCTCAGTCTTCCACCTTCCTGCCTCAGTCTCCCAGACAGCTGGAATGCTAGGCATGGGCCATCACACCTGGCTCTCAGGGAGCTTATGTTGGATGCAGGGCGGGCTGATTTCTGCTGGGCTTTGGGTCCCACGGCAGGTTGGAAGCGCCACCTTCTCAGCAGATCTGTCTTCTCAGGGGGTAGAGGGTGGCAACTCGTGCCAGGCACCTGGCCTTCTGTGTGCACATAGTCATCCAGATTCAGCTTGGGAGAAGCCGTGAGCACTGCTCTCAGAGGGTGAGAAGGAGAGCCACGCACTGCCTGGGCCCTCGTGAGCACTTGCTGGCCACGTGGGTGGCATCGGGCCACTCTGAAGAAGCCAGCCAGAGCCCAGGGCCGGACATATCCCTCTCTCTGGCTGAGCCAGGGCCAGCCAGGCCCGGATGAAGGAGGCAAGGCCTGGTGCGGGCACCAGCTGTGCAGGGGCCGGGGGCCTCAAGGGGGCTCTGGGCGTCCACAGAGGCAGGAGGCCTTCCTGGTCCCCAGGACAGAGGCCCTTTCCACACTGTGGCCCGGCTGCTGCTCCTGCTCCTCTTTGCAGAGGTGGGGGGTGTCCTCTGAACTGAGGCAGCGGTAGGAGAATGGAATGTGTGGACGCGGGGGAGAAGGGGACGTGGGAGCCCGAGCAGGGGGAGGGACAGGCAGAGGGAGTCTTGGATGGGAGGGACAGCAGTGACCACAGTGTCCCCCACGCCCCAGGGCCTCTGTCCCCTTGGCCTGCACTTATCTCTGCATCTATTTCCCCCGAGCCAGATCAAGAACTACTCCCTTGAGAGAAACAATAAAAGCACTCATGTTCAGCAGAAGCATACCTGTGAGAGTCAGCGCCCTCCTCGTGCTGCGTTCTGCTGCGGGTTCTTGGGGCTCTTGCTTGAGACAGATCGGGTTTCCTGGCAAAGCAGAAAATCCCAGTCTGTCCGTGTGATGGGTGAAGTCCCTGTTGTGTCTGCCCTGTCCCCTTGCGGGCCTAGGCACTGTGGGCTATCCTCTTGGTGGGGGTTTGGGAAAACAGAGCATCCATCTGCTTTGAGGCTTAAGCCCTTCCCCTGGGAATGCTTCTCCGAGCTGGAGCGCTGGCCAGGTGAGGCCACACCTCTGCAGGGCCCTCTGCGCAGCCTCTGGGGCTGAGGGGCTGCCCAGGTGAGGCGGGTGCAGATCTCATGGATGCCGCCAGGTGGCGAGAACTCAAGGCTCTTCAGAGTGCGCTGGGTGCCGATGGGTAGGCTGCTTCTCAGCAGATGCCCTCCTTGGCTGTGGCTTGGTTATTCGCCTTTTGCTCTTGGCCTAAAACCTGTCTTCTTATGATGAAGCCACTGCTTTTGATCCCAAGAGATGCGAATGTGGAGTTTGGGAGTGTGGGGCTCATTAGATGACTGCAGGGCCAGGCAAGTCAGGCTGAGAGCTCATAGACCCCATGACACTGAAGATTCAGGCTCAGGATTATTAAACATTTCGCTGTGGTGGGAGTGGAGGCCCCGCAAGAAACACCCTGTGGCTGTCCTGGTCACGTGCCCAAGGAGCCCCCTCCGCCACAGAAGGTTGGCTGAAAGCGCATGTGGAGATCAAAGTGAGGCAGCGTGTACCACTGGGGCCACGTGTCAGGGTGGGCGGTGGCCATGGGCTGCTCAGTGACAACGTGTGGTGGCCCACGTGCACAGCGGCTGAGCTCCCGGTCCCCTGCTGGGCACACCTGCCCCCAGCAGGCTCTCAGCAGACTCCTTCTGGGTGCTGTGGCCTCGTGGCCCCTCTCTTCACGCCCTCCAAGGGCACTTGGATCCCTTTGTGAAGTGACCGGAGCCAGGGGCCCCATAGCCCAGGAGGGACAGCCTCGGCAGAACTTGGGGGTCCCACTTCAGACGAGGTCTGCGTAGCTCACTGCCCGTCAGTCCCCTCCCCTCCACCTGTGCGTGTGTTCGCAGCCAATAGCACAGCCTGAGGAAACAGCTGGCGCTAACCTGAGTACACAGTGCTAGGCAGGGGAGCAAGTAAATCAGCCGAGGATTTGATCGCCACTGGAATTATAATGATGGTGTATGTCTGTGAAACAAAAAGATACATGGAATACAATGAAACCCTCTTTTGAGACAGTATGTTGAAATATGTTTAGGGTCTTATTTTTGTAAAAAGTACAGAAATACACAGAGAAATCATCAGCTCTCAGCGCATATTGCAAGAATTCACTTACTTTTTTAAAAGCTGTAAAGACTCCTTCATGGAACAAGAAGTTCAAAGTCAGTATTGACATTTGGCATTAAAGTCTGTGTTCAGCACAGTTTGAACTCCGTACACTTCCCAGCTGACGTGGGGATGTTTAGGGCATTTTAGAACAGCCTGGAAGGGCCGGCCAGATAGCTCAGCAGTTTAAAGCACCTGCTTAGGCAGATGCAGGGACCTGGGTTCGATCCCCAGTGTGCCATGCCAACCCACCCCCAGGGCGCGCTGAGATGGCGATTGAGACTGGGTGTAGTGACACGCGCCTGTAATTCCAGCACTTGGGAGGCTGAAAACAGGATGATCACTGTGAGTCCGATGTCTGCAATGAGACCCTGTAGACCTGGTACTAAATACATTTAAAAGGGGCCGGGGAGATGGCTCAGTGGAATAAGCGCTTCCCTGGCAAATGCAAGGACCTGAGTTCAATCCCCGGTTCCCACACAAAAAAAATACATTAAAAAAAAAAAAAAAAAAAACGGGTGTGAGAAGCCCTGTGACAAGATTGGGCTCACTGCTGCAAACCGGAGCTGCGGTCCTGCTCCATCCTGGGTGCCGGCTGCCCTGCGAGCACAGGCGTTGCTCGCCAGCGTCTCTTGCCATCAGCACAGCGTTTGTGGTCTCTGAAGCATCTCAGCTTTCTGCTTTTTCTTCCAGTAAGAATGTAGACAAGAGTGGTGTGGTGAGCATGCCTCCAACGCGGGCTACGCAGGAGCTGAGGCAGGAGGACCGCGAGGCCAAGGCCAGCCGGGGCCACTTAGTCCTCTGTTCAATCCGCAGCACTGCAAAAATGGAAGGAGTAGGGGACTCTGGACACAAGGACTCGGGGCCACACTCCGGCTGCCTTGTGCCTCCTCCCGGGTTGGCGGTCCTGATTCAGTGGCTGGTGAGCCCTCACTCTGGGCCTGCAGCCCCTGGTGGCCGTGGGGCCTTGGGCTGTCCTGTGGCCACAGCTGTGTGGCTGTGTCTTCCCTCGGGCACCAGCCTTGCAAGTCCACGTGCTATCAACACACAAAACCCTGTCCACCAAGAAAAGGGGTGATACTAACAGAGATACTCCTGAAATGGAAAATAATGTTCCTTGCCGATCCTGTGAAATTTGAAAGGCACAGAGGTGTGTAAATTTGTGTATATAACACAGACTTGTACATGTAAGATATATGAGATGATCCACACCACACACCTATGTCATTCTGTGAATCATTTCCATTACATATAAAAGTGACATGTCACACATCATGTCATGAAGTGTATCCTATATTATATATAAAATAAAATGTGGTATACATATCATGTATTCGTGTATGTCATACACATGTACAATGACATACATTTGTTCATATATGTATATCGCACATTACTTGTACATACATCGTCATGATGTGTTGCTGCACACATGTATGCGCTGCCCACAGCTTTTAGCCTACTCGGAAGGGGATGGTCCCCAAATCTTCCAGCACTGGAGATCTCGGCTCCTGTGTATACTTCTGAGCTGTGGTGACAGTGGCTGTGGAGGACAAAGGGACCCGTGAAGCTGAGCGCAGGGCCTCCGTGTGCCTGCTGGGAAATCCCTTCTGGGTTTTATCTGGCAGAGCCCATGATGAGCGGGTGTCACCGAGACCCGCTTCTGGTGGCCTCAGATTCCTCCACCCCAGAGCTGCGCGATTCCATGTGCTGCAGGCGCGCCAGGCAAAGCACAGTGCTCTCCGTCTGGGTGCCTCCTTGTGCCTGCGGCTGCTCCCGGGCCGTCCGCGGAGCGCAGGCCTCATGGGGCCAGCCAGGGCAGCCGTCCAAGTGGTGTCTTTTCGGTCTCAACCAACCCAGGAGCTGGCACTTCCAGCGAGGCAGGAACGGTGGGTGCGCCAGGGCCGGCCGGTTGCCTTGGGGAGCGAGCGAGGGCCGGGCTGAGCAGGAATGAGGGACGGAGCAGGAGCCCGCGTCGTTGCCCACCCGCCTGTGTCTGCCAGCTGGAGGTGCATTCATTATTGATGGAGGTAGGGTAGCGCAGTCCCTGCTCAGCTCCGCAGCCCCGCCTGGGTAAATGAGACATTCTTCAGCAAATTGCTTCGTTTTTTGATTGCTGATTGTGCGCGTGTCACCACGCTGACTCAAGGTTCATCGATGCATGCTCAGTAAATTAGAAAGAACATAACTGCGGATCAGCCCAGAGAATGAGTCCTGTGCCTACAATGACCCAGGGCCATTTAATTTTCTGCTTAATTTTGTTGCAGTCAGTTTGCATTTTGGGTTATTATGCGGTAGGAAATTAACAATAAATAACAAATTCGGTCCTCCTGTGCTCGTAGTGATATTTTTATAAATCTTTGCAATGCTGTTTTTAAAAGGATCAAGGCCTGGGCCAGTCCGATACCCCAGCAAGGGTGGTGTGAGGAGGCAAGCGCCTTCCTCTTGCGAGATAACCTGGTTGTTCACAGCCCGGGGGCCTCTCTGTCGCTCGCTCTCATATCTTAGGAGTGTTTTTGCTTTACACTAAAGCCTTTTCCTCTCTCTCTCTCTCTCTCAGATAACCTGAGGACAATGGATCCAGAAGAGAGGCAGGACATGCCCCACGTCACAGGTGAGGCCTTGGAGACACCTGTGCGGCCACAGCAGGGCGGGGGCGGGGCTCCCCAAGGGCCGAGACAAGGCAGGCCCTTGAGCCCCGGGCCTTCCTCTCTCACGGTGGCCCAGTGCAGA
This sequence comes from Octomys mimax, assembly GCA_002564305.1. Classification (NCBI taxonomy): domain Eukaryota; kingdom Metazoa; phylum Chordata; class Mammalia; order Rodentia; family Octodontidae; genus Octomys; species Octomys mimax. The sequence continues at coordinate 19,609 of NDGM011191593.1, read as the reverse complement.
ACCCAATCCCCAAAACCTCCACAAAGACGTTGATCTTGGTGTCAAAACAGAGAGGATCAGTTGGAAAGGGCACATGCAGATTATACTTTTTGGGAACACAGTGCCCAGCTGGTCACCCTAGAATCCAAGCATGTGTCCCCCGAATCATGTAAATAATAGAGAAAGGAGTGAGTAGAGCAAAACAGAGAAACAGCTGGAGGAATTGGACTGAGGACCAGTTCGGAGCCTTGAGCGCTCGCTCTGCACAGGCCCTGCATGGCTCCCCGCTGCCATGGGGGACACAGCGCTTCTCACCGTGAGATACACTAGAGGTGGGGACTCACAGCTCGGGGGACCTGGGAGGCCGTGGACTGTCGCCTTGGACGGTGCTGAGGAAGGCTGCCGGCCAATCCAGTGAGACCACACCGTGACCAAGTGCAAGGGCCTCGGCGTGCCCCGCTGTCTGGGCCTGGAGCCTGGCAAGTGTGCCAGCAGTAGTACCTTCGGGGACGTGAGCTTACATTTTAGAGTCCTGCAGGGTGTCATCGATCCCAAGAGACTGGCACCTGGGCGACCCATGGGCCCTGGTTGAGCTGCCATCTTGGGTTTTGTAGTCTTCGTTGGGTCCTAGATTTTGGTCACGGTCAGCAGTCGTGACAGAGAACTGCAGGGCTCTGGGACAGCTGTGCCCTAGAGAGTGACCCGAGAGGGCGTCCCGAGTTCCACTGAGTTCCATTGAGCTGGACGTGGTGTCAGCAGCTCGCAGGCCCCGCCCCCTCACTCAGGCGGCTCCTCCTGTCCCTTGGTCTTAACTCGGAGCAGAGGACAAACGCAAAGCCAGCTTTTAAAAGGTAGGCATGTGCTTCCAGCGCTCTGCGGAGAGGTGAGCAGTGGGCCACAGGCCTGGCGGCACCGCACAGGCTGAATGTCTGTAGGTTCCTTACCGCGGCAGCTGCGTGTCCTGCAGTGCAGAGGCTTCGTGCGCCAAGCAGACACTTCTGGTTCCGCAGCGTAGCGCTACTTACTGACCCTGGACTCCCCCAAGCATGCAGCACATCGGAGTGTCAGCTCACTGAGTTTGTTTTTTTTTTTTTTTTTTAACACTGAAACCTTACGATGCATCCAGGCCCAACTCTTGAAAATGAGGAGGAGGTGAACCTACCAGCTTGGAAAGAAGTCCAAAGTATTTGTGAAAGTGGAAAAAAATGAAAAATATGACCTCATTCTTTAAGAAAGAAAGCAAATGACGCACACACACACATGCGTTTTTGTGCGCTTGCATTTGTGTTTGGGAAAGTTCAGAAATGGTGGTTATTAACCTGGACTCTATTAGAGGGTGGAGGGGGAAGGAGGGCCGAGCGAGGAAGGAGGAAGAAGAGGACACTGTGCCTCTGAGCTTCGCAGCACTGTTGGAATCTGTTTCTATTAAGCACATACTTTATATCGTAAATGAAAGTACAACCACTGAAGCCTAGTTAAATGAGAAACTAGAAGTTGAACACATTGTAGCCTCATGCTGGGCCTCTCCAACTCCGTGTCTGGGCACCGTGGAGACAGGGAAGGGCCTGGGACCGACCTCCTCCCCCGGCTCAAGTCTATAACTGGGTGAGATTCTGGTGTCACAAACACAGGGATGTTTAAAACAAAAAAAAAAAAATTCTGACTCTGGTGGAGAAACTATTCCTGAAGCACCTCCGAAAGCAAATCGGTGTTAAAACTGAATGGATCAATTAGGGAGGATGAATAGAGATTACAGTCTGGGAAAACAGTGGCCAGTTGGTCTACCTTAGAATTAAAGCACATACCGAAGAAAGAGAGAAAAGCAAAAGAGCCCCTTTCTTTGCTTCTCCTGCTCTGCTCTTCCTCGTTTTCTCCCAGGGTAGTTGCTAAATTGTATTCTTTGCATTCAAGGAAAACTAGAACCCTTGGTCCACATGGGGCCTCCGCATGGGAAGGTAGAGGTTCCCTGGCACAGTGGACAGCACACTGGACCTCTGACATGCAAACCCCGAGGCCAGAGGTGGAGTCGGCCTCCACGTCCGTCTGCAGGCGAGCAGGGGAAGAGCCGCCAGATGCTCACTCAGGTGCTAGAAAAGAAGTCCTCTCATTTGGGACAGCACAGACATCGGGAAACACTGTATTAAGAGAAGTGAGGAGGCACGGGAAGCCAAGTGTGTAGGATGTCACCACTTGTATGTGGCCTCATAGACATTGGGGTGGTCAGGATGGGGGGGAGATGAGCAGATGGTGACCGGCCCAGGTGAGGGTACCACGAGGCTGGAGGGACAGTCTTTGGTGCTCCACAAGGTGACTGGAGTTGACAGCAATGCACATAGACCTCAAAATAGGTAGCAGCAGAGGAGACTGTAGTGCACTGGGCATAAAGAAGTGATAGCTTTGAGGCAGTGGAGGCACCAGGTACACCGATTGCATCACTAACCGTCGCGTACGTGAACTGTGGTGTCCCACGTAAATATGTATACATGCTCTATTTTAATGGAATAAAGACATAGCTGAGTACTCGGCCTAGAGCCCTCTCTGAAATGCTTCCCACAAGTAATAAGTCAATCAGTGACACTTCTGGGAGGCTGAGGCAGGAGGATCACAAGTCCAAGTCCTTTCACAGCAACTTAGCAAGACACTATCTAAAAATAAAACAAAACAGAATAAGAAACAAGGGGCTGGAGCTCAGAGGTTTGGTCCCCAGGAACGGGGAAGAAGAAAAGAACCATCGGTCAGCAGTCTGAGCTCATATCCTGCCTACGAAGCTAAGGAGAGCCTCGCTCCCCGTGACGGTTCTTGGGAACGTTGTGCTAGCTGCTCTGTTTGGGGCTTTCTGATTCAGAGAGTAAAGCGGCTGAGATAGGGTGGGGACAGAGGGAGCCTCCTTGCAGGTTTCCTGAGAAAGGAGTGCCCTTTGCTGCTTGGAGAGATTTGCTCTGAGATTCAGTTCGTGCAGCCTTTCCAAAGCCTGGCGTGGCCAGCCGAGCCCCATGATGCCGCACACGCTGTGTGCGGGTGTAGAGCAGGAAGGAGCAGAGCCACTCTGGGAAGGGCCCGGGGAGCGTCTTCCGCCTTCCACACTCGGTGGATGCTTCTACAATTGAAGTTAACATCTTTCATCTCTAAAACTGGAGGAAATGGTAGTTATGTAGGGGAGGTCACGTTTTTATAACCTGAAGAATATATTACTGAATAATATTTTTAAATATTTAAATATCAGCAGTTTCATAGGATTTCTGTAATAAATGAGAAACGCATGATAAACACAGGAATATTTAATATCCCTGCCTTTTGGGGGAACTGCCTGGCTGTTGGAGCCCTGGGACTCACCCAGGAGTGAACTGCGTTCCGCTCAGCCTCCCAGACCTGGGACCGCACACTTGGGGAATGCCACCAATAGGGACAGAGGAGAGGACACCTAAAGCCCGCTCTCTCTCTTGGAGCACAGCTCACTGGCTCTGTGGGCAAAGCTCTGGACTCTTTTGTAGAAGTCTTGCCAGCACTTGCCAAGCCCTTGCATTACTGCCTGGTCTTCTCTCTATGGGACGATTCCGCCCATGGATGAGCGAGGGAGGAAGGGAGGAAGTGAAAGACCTGCTTGCCTCTGCATCTGCCTGTCCCTTTGGCCCTGCACCTGACCTCTGCCTCCTGGACCCCTGTGGTACCTGAATCAGAGCAGTGTTGCCCAAGTGACCTCTAAGATTGGGCCAGAACTTGGGATCTTCCCACCTCAGCCTCCCAGAGTGCTGGGATTACAGGTGTGTGTCACCATGCCTGGCTGTGTTCTGGATGTTTGTATTGCATTATTGGAGCGTGGACTCACGAGGTAACATCTTTGGGACACGCCTAATCTGCTCAGGGAAAGGCAGTGCATACATGCCGAAGTGACAAAGGAAATACTTTAGCTAGTTAATCATAGCAAATCGCGTTGATTGAATATGTTAACAAAACACTATCCTAAGCATTCTGTCACTTTATCCTAAGAAGGAGCCACTGAAAGGGATGCAGGGGACATCACCACACTGTGAGAGCTGGGAACCTAAGTGACTGACTCCCGGCCCCACAAGGAGGAAGAGGTGGCCCAGGGGTGCAGGTCCTGTTACCCCCAGGGTACATACAGCTCAGCTCTATTGCAGAAAAGGAGTTCTGGGCTCTGAGCCTCACTTTACCCCAGGAATTATGTTCCCATGCATGATGGTAGATGTTAGAGCCCCAGGCATTTGAGAGAGGGAACCGCAGGAGGCAGTGAGAGCATGAGGGCCCCAGGACTCCTGTGTGCGCCACCCTGCTAGCCATGCCTTGTCTCGTCAGCCTGAAGCTCCCCAATGGAAGTGCTGTATTTGAAACTCAGGCAAGAGGTAAATTCCATGTAAATTAGCATATTGGTAATTTACCTAGAAGCTTCATTCACTTCTCTAAATAAGTGAAATTATGTCACAGCCTCCAAATCATTCTGTTTTAAAACCTGCTGTGTGCTGAGGTGGGACCTTGGGACAGGGTGGGAACTTGGCACCATGTGGATGTCGCAGGCTCCTGAACCCCAGTGTCAGCTGGTGGGGTGGGGGAGACTTCACACTTATTTTTATTATTGTTCACTCCCATTTGTTGTTTTCATCTCCACAGCCCTGTGAGCTGGGCCGGATTTTTAGCCTCTTTCTAGCCACTGGGGAAGATGTTAAAGGACACTGTGGGTGACATTCCCATCAGTCTCACATTGCATCAGACCAGAGCTGTGTCCCAAACCGTGGACCTCCCGGTCACGGTCGCACTGGGGAGGACTCAACTTGCTTGAGTGTTTGCTAGCATCCCGTCACCTCCACGCCATCCTGAATAGTGAGCTGAGAGAGCGTGCTGTGGGTCCGCGTCCCACCTCTGGGGGAGGATTTGGCGGCTGCGTTCCCTCCCGAGGGGCATTTTCCAGCAGTTGAAGAGGACAGGGCCCCTGGGTGCGAGGCTCGGCCACGCCGCACGCCGCAGGGCTTTTAGGCAAATCAGATGAGCTCTTCGCACCCCGAGCTGGGTGAAGGCGGCTGAATTAAGCCGAGCTCTCGGGCGATGGGGGCCCCAGCACTGCCCCGGGGTCTGCTTCCACTCCCAGCCCAGTGCCCACTGAGACTGACGTTTTATCCCTTCCTCCCGCGGGGTCTTCTCTGCAGGGAGAGCTCCATCGATCCATCTGTCGCATGTGTTTTAGAGTCGTGGTCCCTGCTGTTTGTCCCTCCTCCCCTCCGTGTAGTGAGCAGCACAGCACCACCGCACAAGGTGGGACGCGGAGGGCGGGGCTTCGTGCGACCTTCAGAGGCCCCTCCCTCGCAAACCCGCCCCCAGTGGGTCAGTTTCCAGAAGATTTAAAAGGCGGATGAGACTTGCTTGCTGCTCTGTGCGCGGATCGGGCCCGGGCCGTGCATCTCCCCGTCGGCTCTGTCCTGTGCCTTTCTGGTCCCCTTGACCTTTCGTGGGCCCTGGCACCTTGAGGCCAAGAGCATCGCAAGAACTCCAAAGTAGGGGGAAGACCGCCATCCAAACACAAGTCCAGAAAGCTCACCTCTGCACTGCCCCCCATAACCACAGCTGCTGCTCACAGACTCGGGTCCACCCCATTGCCCCATCAGGCCACGCCGTGGGCCAGGCCCTCCGCTGTGGCACTTGCGGATCTTTTGAAGCTGGGCAGCCTGGTCTCCCCTCCCTCAGTGTCCACATCTTACCTAGAAGACCTGTTCTGTAGGTTACAGTTCTGCGTAAGATCATTGTACTATTCTTACTAAAAGAAGTCCCTGGGCCAACTCCTTAAAACCCGCAACATTTGACAGCCAGTGTTCTGGGCGGTTGTCTTAGATGAAATCAGAGTTGTCACATGGGTCCTATATGTGTGATTAGAAATATGGTGATTATTAAAATGTTAAAAATGGGGCTTGGGAGATAGCTTGGCGTTCTAAGCACCTGCCCGGCAAGCACAAGGACCTGAGTACTGCATGGTGTACCAGACCTGGAACCCAGAGTGTGCCGTGCTGGCCCCAGACCAGGCGTGGTGGCACACACCTCCCCAACCCTGGGGAGTCTGAGACAGGAGGATCACTATGAGTCTAAACTGCGTAGCAAGACCCTATATCAAATAAATAAATACATAAATTATTAAAAATAAAATAAAATGTTAAAAATGTATTAGAGCCGCAGACACGTTGTCCAGAACCCCCTGAGGTCCTCCGCCTCCTGGGAGCACACTCGCTCCTCCTATCCTTGACACTTTCTGCAGCCACTCCGGAGTCCTCCTCCTGAAATTCTAGGTGCACTGTCCTGGCTGCCGTGGTGTCCTGAGGATTCAAAACGCTTCCCTTCTGTGGTCCTCGTGACTTCAGGGAAGCGCCAGGGCCATGTGCTGGCCGATCCAGTGAGTAAGGTGGATGAGGACTCCACGTGGCGTTTCTGTGGCCCTGGCTTCCGTGGCCAGCACTTGGTGGTGGTGCACAGCATGCCGTTGGTCGCACTTCCTGAAGGCATTCACGAGACAGGGCTCCGTATCTGCTTTTCAGAGTGACAAGCATGAGAGGATGCATGTGCTCAAAGAAAGGACGGGCTGTTGGGGGGTCCCTGCAACGTGTCTATTACCGTACTGAACAGTTTCTTGGTTTAAGCCTTCAGCCTCCTGATCATATGTCACGGGCCTCCAGGAGGCTCTGAGCGCTGGAAAAGCCACCCAGGTATTCTCCTCTCTTATGGAAGACACGGGAAATAGCGCTGTAGCGCTGAGCTGCGTGGCCTTGCAGGTCTGCTATTTAGAGCAATGAATACCATATGACTTAATGCCGTTTCCAAGGTTTTAGGTAACTTGAGCACTTTGAATCAATTTCTCTCTGGCCTATTGTTTTTCCTTGGGAAATTTTTATAATCCTGCCCTGTCTTTAACTATTCATCTTGTATTGGCTATCCAAATATACCCAATAATGCTCTCTCTGAAAATATGCCAGTTGCACTAATTACAGCTAAGCTGGAATATTAAATTGTGATGTCTAATCCTAGCAAAAGCAGCACTATTCCCCAAAGCACATCCTTGGTGCCGGGGGAGCTTCTATTTTAAAGGTTCCAGTAAAGGCTGTCTCACCTACTGGGAATGATGTTACAGGTCTTGCCAGGGCTCTGGGATGTTGGGGTCATTCTTGCCAGAGGTTTATTCAGACCTGTGAAGAAATTTCACTCCAGGCCTGGTGCTCCTTTCAGACACACAAAACGTTTTCTTTGTCCTGCGTGCGTGCTGCCAAGTCTGGGTCTGTCGGTCTGTGAAGACTGCTCTGCTGTCAGCGGGTTGGGCAGCCCCCTGCCTGCCGCTGCTCTCGGACTCCTGCGAGGACCTTGGTCCAAGCTGGTCTTCTGCACGCAGCAGCAATGGGCCGGTGGACGTCGGCTTCAGTTCTCACTGTGTCTGTGTTGCACGTGGCTTGTGTCCCATGACTCAGGTTAGCCCTGCAAGGACAGAAGCTATGAGAGTTTCAACCCGTGCAGAAGGGAGTGTGTTCCACCAGTATGACTTCCGGTGTGTGGATCCTGGTGTGTGGGAGAGAGTTCCTCCTGCCCAAAGACTCCAGCCAGACTAAATTCTACTGCAGTTACTATAAAGACAGTGTCTGGTACAACCCAGTCTCCTTCAGCAAATCTCATGTTTGAAGGATGAGCAGCCACTCTGTGGATTGTGCTTAACTCTTACTTTCATGTAGTCGTGTTGATGAACTTCCTTGGCGGGTAGTGAGGAATACCTTCCTCAAATAGGGAGCTCTTCTCCCCACCAGGGTAAATCCAATCAGGCAGCTGCCAAAGGCATCCCCGATTCCTGAAGAGAAAGTGTACGGCTCAGTCCTGTGTCCTAAAAACAAGTTGGCATGGGAGGCAGACACGTGGGGAGGAAACGGGAAGCCACTTCTGGGGGACGTGTTTGGTAAAACACGAAGAGCCTCAGGCATGAAGATGCCCTTGGACATTGGGGCAGCTTGGGCCCCGGTGCCCCCGAGGGGTGTGGGAAGATGGGCTAGCAGGGCGTTCAGCGCGGCATTGTTTAATAATCAGAGGACGGAAGATGGTGCAGACTCAGAAGTGTGAGGAAAGCTCCGTAAATTGGCATTCACCCCTCGTACGTAGCTCAGAGGAAGCACGGTCCAGCACCAAGATGCCTGTGTGCAGATGTCTGAAAAGTAACGTGGGAGCCCGAGGGGACGCCCTCACAGTGCCCACAGCGCAGGAGTGTGCACGCATGTGTGTGCCACGAGCCTGGAGCCCCGGCTCTGGGCCTACGGGAGACTGCCCCATTCTCCTTGTTTGGTGTTTGGAAGGGGACGCTGCTCATCTGCTACAGAAAGGAAAAGGAGGGTACCTTTCATGGAGCAGCCTCACCTTGGGCCAGTTACCCTGCCCTGTGCTGGGCCAGCACAGCGAGGCCCAGGCCGCGGGCGTCCCCGTGGGGAGCAGTGACCACCACACCTCAAGTCCTGCTTGTCTCCTCAGGGAAGGACAGCCCTCCGGTCAGTGACACTCCGGATGACAGCGATGAGCCCATGCCTGTCCCCGAGGACCTTTCCACCAGCTCTGGGGGACAGCAGAATTCCAAGGGCGACAGAGGCATGGGTAAGTGGAGTCCCCTGTTGTCCCTCTTCCTGCACTTGTGAGACCTCTGTGTCCCTCTGTGTCCTTGCAAGATAGTGGGTAAGAGAAGGGACACATGTGTCTGCTGCTCTCCTTCATGTCAAGGAAACAGAAGCCGGAGATGGGGTGGGTAAGGTGTGGGGTGGCGAAGCATGGCTGTGATCCCAGCTACTCAAGAGGCTGAGGCAGGAGGGTTGCAAGTTCAAGGCTAGTCTGGGCAACTAGCCAGAGCCTGTCTCAAATAAAAAGGAATGGGGATGTACAGAGCTCCCTGAACTCAATCTCCAGCGCCCTCTGGAAAACTGAAAAAGGAGCAGGGGGATACTTAAGAGCCAACATGGCAGACACCCTCCTTGCCCCCATGTACCCGAGAGCAGCCCGAATTTGGGACTGAACCCAGGAGGTCCCAGGATGTTTCCAAGTCCTAGAAACAAAGTTCATCTCAGATACAATGATTTTAAAACACAGGTATGCAGTCCAGACAGCGGCTGTCCCCAGCACTACTGTGCTGCTTATTGGCTTGGGAGGCAGGGTCTCCTGAGCTGCCCAGGTTTCTGGGAATGCAGAAGTGCTGGGGTCACTGGTGGGCACCCCACTTCTCAGATGTATGTGTTCACTGGAAGATGAGGTGATCCATGGACATTTAGCTGGTAAAGGCCAGCTTGGGCCACCTGAGTCAGGGATGCTCACCTCCCATCTCTGCACGATGCCCCCACTGGGTGGCCCACCCCGACACCTGCCTTGGTCCTGCATAGAAAGTGTTGCCTTCCTTTCATTATTAGAAAGCAACAGCACAGAGAAATCCAGAAATTTCTCCAACACGGCTCGCTGGAGCCAGAATTAAACCCACTCTCTGGCTCAGGCCCTGTCTCTACTCTACTCTGCGCCATCTTCTACATCTCAGAGCCACGGGCAGGCACCCCAGGACACACAGTGCTAAGGAAAGGTGCATGGGTCCCCGCAGGCAGAAGGGACGGCGTCCCCATGGCCAGCCTGTCTGAGGGCTATCCTGACACACCTTGAGCATGTCTGAATGTCCTAGAAGCCAAGTTCACTTCAGATACAATGATTTTTTAATATTTAGCTGTGCGTTCAAGACAGCGGCTACTGCCATTTGGAGTGGGTGGGTTGCAAACACCCGTGAATCCTCTGCCCCTGGTGGGAAGCAGCTGCGGTTTGTAGGGAGAGAAGGAGCCCTGGACCCGTCCCTCTGTCCTGTGCAGGACAGCCTCCTGTCAGGGTGCCCGTGTTGGGACTCGGGGGACACAGATGGCTTGCTCTGCTGGTCTGGATGCATTTGCTCTCCAGAAGGCCTTCTGTTTGGTGCTAGGTGGCCCAGGTGCCGGCACAGACCACAGTGAGAGAGGCTTCTGGGTCTGTGTAAGTGACAGGGTCCATATAAACAAAGACATGGAGCCAGAGCAAGAGGTGCACGTGGGGAAGGAATCTGCCTGGTGGCACGTGGCCAGCTCACGGGCACCTACCTGGGTTACCAGACCTGAATGGTGCCCGAGCACCCGGGCGTGGGCACTGCACTCCCACCTATGCACACGGCGGTCCTCAGTCTGTCTGGGACATTTGGAGGGGAACAGGCCCTGGGCTGGGAGCCTGGAGAGCTCACCCATTGGCTGGGCACTGTCCTGGGGCTGGACTTGCCACCAGGCAGGAAATGTGGCAGCCTTGCCCAAAATCCCAGTGCCGTGGAGCCTCCAGCACCCCACCCTTTGGGGAACTGAAAGTCGGGCTGAGCCTAGGAGTGTGGAGAGAGACGAGGCATCAGTGTCCTCAGGCTGAGTCCATCTTTGTCCCATGTCCTCACCATCTTCTGGGAGAGTCGCCACCTTGCCGGGCTGCTGGCTGAGGCCTGGGAGGAGGGGCTCCCTCCGCTGCCTCCTGGGGTGCTTCTCCCTGTCCCTTACCATGTGTGACCGGATGTTCTGCCCACTTGCCCTTCCCGGGCCAATTCTAGAAAGAAGGGAATCACATCTGGCGGGGGGTGAGGGAAGCAGTGTTTCACTTGCTTTGGTGATAGCGGTCAACCCGGCCCCAGGACCCTGAGCCCTGGGAAGGACAGGGCTATTGCAGGAGGCTGGGGCCAAAGGAATAGCTGCTTGGGGCCAGGAACATGAAGGGTACAAAAGTTAGGGCGACAAATAAAGAGCCAGACGGGACAGTGGGGAGAAAGAGGAGGTAGCAAGGACGCCAGGTGCGGGACAGTGGGGAGAAAGAGGAGGTAGCAAGGACCCCAGGTGGCCAGACCTCATTGGAGAAGCCCAGCTGTAGTCCACAAGGGGAATCCTCCAGCTTTTAGGGCCCTTGTTAAAGTAACTGATAGCAGCAGCAGGAGCCAAACTGGGTACGTGGATAAGAGCAGCAAGCGACCTTCACATGGAGGAGGAGTGTGGCTCAGCTGCAGAGCGCATGCCTAGTGCATGTGAGGTTGGGCTCAGCCCCCAGCCCTGGAGAAGGAAAGCCCTGTGTGCAGAGCACTGGTGGATTAGAGCCCTGTGTGTCACTGTTCCACACACGTAGGTCCTGGGAGCCCTGGGGTGAGAGGATGGGTGACAGTGGCCGCAGGCGGAAATGCGAGGCAGTGGAGGGGAGCCCCACGAGGCGCCAGTTGAGGGCAGCGAGGGGCTCCGGGCTGCTGGAGGCACTTGCGCAGCAGCTGGGCCAAGAGCCCTGCCCTGCCCTTGAGCTTCGCCTGCCTGGGAGTCGGTATGCTAGCGAGGTGAAGGAGAGGGCCAGCAGCAGCCAGCCCATGTCCTGGGTGACTTGGCAGGTCCAATGGGGAATTAGAATCCTTGCTGTGGACAGCCAGCAAAGAGAGAAAAAGGACAGGAAATGAGTGCGCCTTATATGCCACGGAAGTGCTCCAGGTGGGCCAGACAGCGACGGGAAGCTGTTGCCACCGCAACTGAGAAAGGAGGGAAGAGAAATTTACTGGGAATCCATAAAACAGTCGTACTAGGAGGAGCTGGAGGAGCCGCGCACAATCAGGGAGGTGACAGGAGTGAGAATTGAGGAGAGAGGGGGCAGCCGTGGGCACAGTCGGGCGTGAGTTCAAGGCCAGAGCTGGGCTTCCTGCAGGCCTTTCAGGGTGGGCACAGAGAGGTGAGGACGGTGCCGCCGCATCTCAGCAGCTGCGAGGGCGAGCGCCAGGAGCCTCGCTGGGACGCAGAGGGATCTCGCCTCAAGCGGATGACAGACCGTGCTGTGGCTCCCAGGGGAAGGGTCAGGTTCACATCTCATGCGCCTAGTGTCGGAAGGACTGTGGAATTCTGTCCACAGGCGCAGGAGACCCAGAGACAGCCAGGGGGTGGGACGGGGACCCCATTTCCCCCCAGGCCCAAATACAGGGAACAAAGGATGCAGAGTGCGCCTGGAGGCTCTAGGTGAGACTCCAAACAGAACTTCCGGCAAGGGGTGATGTCGCCGCCACCACGGTCTCCTCCACCACCACGGTCTCCTTAACAGGGCTGTAGCGTGTTGCTCTACAGTGGTCTCTAAAAATGGGAGGCCTCTCAGCTGTCTGGAGTGGCCAGCGTGGAAGCGCTGGGTCACCCCCACTCACCACCCCGCAACCCCACACACATGCGCACAGGAGAAGGGGGATGGAGACGCCCTGAGAAGTCTTCACCAGGCACTCCTCCAAGTCTCGCGGTTGGGAGTTAAGTCAGGATTGGCATCTAGGGCTGGGTAGGCAGATCTATTAAAACCTGAGGAGCCAGGCGTGGTGGCACACACCTGTGAACCCAACGCTGAGGAGGCTGAGGCTGCAGGGTGGCAAGTTCAGGTCCAGCCCTGAGGATGGAGTGAGTGAGAGCTTGCTTCAAGGCACGAAATACAGAAAGGGTAGGGGTGCAGCTCGCTACAGAGGCCCTAGGGTCTGTCCCCAGCGATGGGGACAGACAGACAGCAGCCTGGCTGTGTGTTGTCTTCCCTCAGCTGCACGTCCACTTCGGCTACTCCACCGGGGTCCCTTCTGCCCGGGAAGTGGGTGGGGAAGGCCATGACTAAGAGGGACCCAGCTCCTGCCCCAGGTTGGTGACAGGAAAGTAGGAAAGGTGGAGGACAGAGAAGGGAGACTGGAGGCCCAAGGCAGCCAGGGACCGCACCTGTGCCCAGTGCAGGGTTATTGGGAGTCTAGACACTGAGGGCAAGTCCAGGGGAGATGCAGTAGGACAGTGTTGGGCTGGTGACGTGGGGGTGAACCAGCTAAGGAATGGAGCTGCTTCGGTTGAGCAGGACTTGCTAAAGACATGTACCAGCTATGGTGGCGCTGCCTGTGATTCTGCTGAGCTGGGGGCTGGAGGCTGAGGCAGGAGGATCCCTACAAGTTCAAAGTCAGCCTTTGTTATGTCACGAGACCCTGTCTCAAAAAACAGACAAAAGACTGAAAATTCAGACATTGCAGCTAGGAGCTGATCCTAGGCAGAGGGAGGTGCGGCTTTGGGTGTGGGAAGAGAATGTGTCTCGGCCTGTGCCCGCTGCCGCCTCCTAGAATGAGCGTCTTGGTCCTGCTCGCTTGGGGGACGTCACCGTCATGTGGGAGGGGGGACCCCGCTTGGTCGGTAACTCAGTCCAGGACCTGAGTCACATCTCGGCCTGGTGTTTCAGGACCAGGGTCTGAGTGGCCGTGGCTGACCCTGCACAACCTTGGTCCTTCCTGTCGAGTGCTTTGACCAGGGTATGCTTTCACCCCGGGCGAAATTGAAAAGCACTCTAGATAAGTGATTAAGCCTGCAAGAGTGAAAATCTTGGGATTTTAGATGAGAGCGAAGGAACAAAAGAGTCCTTGACCCAGCCGTGAATTTTGGAGCAGAACTGGGCATGCCAAGAGGCCTGGGGTATTTTGGATGGGTTGCCCCCAAGAACCCCTTGATTTTCAAGTTGTGGGCAGAGGCAAGGATGGGTGTCTGTTGTACAGGGAGGGCCGGGAGTCTGCCGGGAAGCGGCGCCCGGCTCTGGAGGCCGGGCAGCGGGCTGGAGTGCGGATGTGAGCCCGCCTATCTAATCAGCAGCAGGGGAAGTGGCTTATCTGCAGCGCATCACAGCAAAGCGATAGTCAGCTCGAGCAGCATTATCTCACAGCATCTGCGCATGGCTGCAGGAGCTCGGCGCGATCAAAGGCAAACGAGGTCGTGGCGGAGAGCTACTTGCCCAGCATCAAGTGGCTGGTGCTTGGCCTTTGGGTTTGGCTTTCCTTCTCTGAGGAATCACTAAAAGCGTGGCCTTGGGAACCTAGATCACCACCTTTTCTTTCAGCTCCTTGCCTGCCTGCAGAGTTCTGCAGAGGTTTGGATGAGGCCGGTTTGTGAAGTTCTGCGTCATCCACCCTGCAGTTCGCTATCTGTCTTAGAAGGCCTGTGAGGGCCCCGCCACCGCGGTGTTTCCCAATTGCTCCTTGCGTGTGTGGGAATGGTGTTACGAAAGCTGTTTTCCCCCCGGGCCTCGCGGTGGGCCTCTGGGGCTGGTTCAGACAGGTGCGCTGCCTCCTGCTGCAGGGTGCTGCGGGGTATCGTGGAGCCGTAGGTGCACACGCCCCCACCTTGCTAGATGGTGCAGGTCTGGAGCAGCAGAGTGGTCACCGAGTGCCTGGCATTGCCAGGCCCCAAACCTTGGAAGCAGCCGCTCTGCCTGCCACAGCTGTCGTGGGACAGGGCAGGTGGCCGAGGCTCCAGGAGACGCCATGGGGAACACAAAGACGGATGTGGGTTTCTGTGCATGGGATGGGCATGTGGTGTGGGGGGGGGGATTGTACACTGTGATACGTGTATGTGTGTGCGGGTGCATTGGCTGTATGAGTACACCTGTGTGTAGGTGAGCACGTGTGTATATGCAGGTGTACATGGAACTACATATGTGTAGTGTAGAAGTGTATATGGGAACATGTATGTGGGAGTGTGCATGTGGGACTGTATACACAGAGGTGTGTATGAACCTGTGTGTGTTCGTAGGTCTGTATACGTAGGGGTGTGTGCAGGGGGGGTATGTTGTGTAGGTGTGGGTACGCGTGTGTACATGGGTACATGCCTCAGGGAGCACTGCCCTGGTGCTCTGAGGGCAGGCATGTGTGCATGAGTGTACGTGTACAGCTGTGAAGGCATATACTAGGTGTGTGTGTAAGTTTATGCTGGTAGATGTGTGTATGTGAGGGTGTGTATAGGTATGTGCATGCAGGTGTGTATACAAGGGTGTGTGTAGGTGTGTGCCTGTGGGTGTGTGTACAAGAGTATGTGGGTGTGTATAGGTGTGTGCATGCAGGTGTGTGCATGTGGGTGTGTGTAGGTGTGTGTATGTGTATGCATATATAGGGCTGTGAGTCTGGGAGCACTGCAGTAGTCTGTAGTGTAAGTGTGTGTGTGCATATATGTGTATGGGCATGGGTGTATATAAGCGTGTGCACACATGGGGTTTGCACATGTGTGTGTCCTGGCTCTGCTCTGCGGTAGGAACTTTGCCTGGGAGAGGAGGTTCCGCCGTGGTGCCCATCCCATGCCTAGGGCACACTTCGGGGCAGCACACAGCTGCCAGGTCCCTGGCCATGCTATGACCTCTTCCCTATCACCCTCGTGGTGGTGCCTCATGGTGGGACACCCCGTGGCATCTCGGGTGGGTGGCTCTGGGGCAGCAGTGACTGCAGAGTGTGTGCAGCTCATTCCCCAGGCCCCAGCTTCACCTCTGTCCACTATGGACCAAAGCTGGGCAACACCAGGAGGCAGCTGCCCAGCCCAGCTGTGCAGGGGCACCGCCACTGTGACAGGACCCTCCCTGTCCAGAGGCTGGCGATGTAGGGTCTCCAGGTCAGGGCCCCCACAGAACACACAGCTGGGTGGTGTAGCCCCTGCTCTGGGGTTAGTCTCTCTCTGGAAGCGTGTATGCCCCTGCACGTCTCCTCCCCTGCTAGCACTGGACACTGCTCCTCAGAGCTTCCCTGCCAGGTGGAGGTGGAGGTAAAGTTCCCTAGTGCCAACAGGGAGACCTGCAGGGCTTCCCGCCAGGAGGTGGACAGTGAGGGCTATTCCCAGAGGGGCTACATGTGGAACGCATCAGGACACATGACCTGCAGAGCAGCTGGGGTCAGCCTGGCTAGAAAAGCGAGTCCCCCATGACTTTGGGAGAGCCAAGAAATGACAGGTGGGAGGCGAACGGAAGGGCCTCAGCCCTCGCTCTGGAACCAGGAATGGCACCTGGAAAGGGACAGCCCAAGCATTTACATCTAGGGAGGAGTGCCCAGGGCATGCATTAGGAAGCCCACCCTCAAGACAGGGAACAACGTGAAGTCATCAAGACCATGAACCCCGAGAAGCTAGCTTTGCCCCTGGCCGTGATGTTGGTCCATTTCCCTGATGTGGGCCACGACCAAGAGGAAACCTCCATGTTGGCAACTGGAGGACAGTGACTGTGGAGGACAGTGGGGGACATTCAGAGCCAGATTAGGGTGGGATCCAGTGCTGGTGCTGAGCCGAGATGTATTCTGGAACATTCTGGGGAATGCTCACAGCGCCAGAACTGACGTGGGATCCAGGGCTGGTTCCTACTCAGAGCACATTCTGGAACACAGATGTGAGAGGCAAAGGTGATTCTAGCTGTTCCTCAGCAGACGCAGTCCAAGGCCAGGGGCCCCTCCTTTGTGTGGGGCTGCCCCTCCCACTGCAGGCCCAGGCCCCGGGACACCCCAGGTGGCTCCATGAATCTCCCTGGTGGGGACCTGATGTGACACCACCATCTAGCCGAGTCCCCACCCCCTTCAGAGTGCTGCACACACACCAGCTCTGGAAGCCATGAGGCTTAGCCTGCGCCTGCACTCTCCCAGAAGCTGAGCAAGGAGCCCTTGTGGAAAAGCTGGGCCAGAAAAGATCGAACAACTCCCATCCTCGCTCTGGCAAGTGTGCTTTCAGTGTGTGCCTTGTGACCTCCAAGGTACAGCTTAACTGTGGAAAATGGTTTGTGTTTGATCAACAAAACCCAGCCGGGCATGGTTTTACACACCAGCAATGCCAGTGTGTTGGGAGGCCAAGGGAGGAGGACTGTAGGTTGCAGTCCGGCCCAGGAAACTTAAAGAGAGTCTGAGTCAGAACTGAATGAATTTAAAAGGCCTGAGATGTAGCTCATTGTGGAGGCCCTGGATTTAACCCCTGGTGTGGGGGGAAGAAGGATCGAAGGAAGGAAGGAAGAAAAAAGAGACAAAGAAAGGGAGAAAGGGAGGATGAACAAAGGAATGAAAGAAAGAAAGGGAGAAAAAAAGTGGAAGGGGTGAAGAGAGAGAAGAAAGGAAGAAAGAGGGAGAGGGGCCTCCTGTCGTCTCCTCGCCTTGCTCCGAGCTCTCGTGTTTGCAACCCCACTGCATTCCCACACACCGGATGGAGCAAGACCTCCACTGAAGCTCCCATCTCCCAGAGCCAATGAATGGATACCGTGTTCTGCGTTCAGCTTTGGGTCCCAGTTTTACTTTCTGCTTTGTTCTCTCCATGTTGAAAGAATTGTTAGCTCTGTGTATAAAACAACAACCGACATTTCGTTAACTTTCCTTCGACATGGGGTTTCAGAAAGAAATGGAAAAAAAATGTTCTAAGCTGTGGTTGCCAGTTTGCCACCTGCCGTCCTATCTGGTTAGGACATTTCTGATTTGGGAAGTGTAAATATAACCCAGAAGAAAAAAAAAAAAGAGTTTCCCCTCCTTTTATGCAAAGGGAGAGGGCTTTACACAGAGGGCAGAACAGAGCCTGAACTTTCCACAGAGCCAGGAGAGGGGCAGAAAGAGCAGCAGCAGCACCCCACTGAGCCCCTGCATGCCCAGGGCTGCCGAGTTTTCTTCAGGGTCTTAATAGGAACTTCATTTTGCAAACTAGCTCAGCCACTCAGGACGTGAAAGCCCTCGGCCTGTTAGGATTCGTGGGCCCGGAACTCGGGAAATCCACAGCTCTGTGCTACCTAAGGCAGGGGCAGTCCTCTGAGGGCCGCTGCAGATCCACACACTCAGCCACCCACACACCCACACACCTGCTGCTGCCGCCAAGCTGTGGGGAGGTGACGTCCACAGCGGTGGGAAGTGGTGGCGCCAAGGACACTGGCCAGTGCTACAAGTCAGGGCTACTTCTGCTCAGTGCGGGTCTGTGTATGTGAGAGCTCATTTGTCTGTATAACTGACTCTGCTCGGCTGCCCCGACGGCTGCGTGTGATGTGGAAGCCGGGCTCGTTCTGTGCGTGCACGCACCTGCGTGCTTTGTGAGGGGATGTCAGGAAAGGCGCTGTCGGGGGGCTCGGGGCAGTGAGGGTAAGTGCCATCGATCCAACAGGAGTTGGTTTCTGGTTTCCTTGAGTTGGAGGTCTTGGAGCAGCTGGCCCTGTGGCAGCAAGCGGCGCGCTTCAGTGGCATGTCATGTGGCTCATGGGAGGAGAGTTTGCATCATACTTTTGAGCTGCCATTACTATTTCTGTTCTCTTGGCTTGAAGAATTTTAAAATGCAAAGGGAGACTCATCTCAGGTACATTAATATATCACTAAATTGCAATGCCTTTTCTAAAAGGATCTCAGCTTTGTAGTATCCTGCAAATCATGGCGTCCACTCGGTGTTCTCCATGGAGCCTCTGTTGACTCCTGTTGATTAAATACAACCCTGAAGTGTGCATACAGATCTAAGGTCAGACTGCTTTGGCTGTCCTGGTCCTGTGGTGGCCTCTTGGGGACACTGGCTCATAGGGCCCTGGCAGTGCGTATATGTCCAGGGGACAATCGCGAGGCTGACCTGGCTGGGAAGGGGCCACCTTCGGGGTCCATTCTCAGAGTGTGCTCAAGGTGGGCGCCCCGGTGGCGGGCCGGAGTGTGTCTTCACCACCCTGTTGCCAGGACGGCACTTCCTCCAGAGGATGTGGCTGCAGGCTGCGCTTCCCACAGAAGTTGCCGGGCAAGGTTTCTCATGAAGCCCTGCATGTCCGGTGTGGTCCCTGGTGTGATCGGTGGTGGACTCCTCTGTCCCAGAGCTGGAGGAGGTGACGTGGGGGACTGTGAGTTTTCATGTTTTCAGAATGAAGGACTGTCACCCCAGAAGTGAAATCCTGCTGTAATGAAAAGAGAACTTTTATTATATCCCCGCAGGCAGCTCAATGGTTATTTTTATTATCCTTGGAAGCTGGCAGAATGTCAACTGCTTTTCAATGTCTGTGCACTTTCCAGTTGAACTTGGTGGCAATAAAAGTAAGAGCCTCCCGGTGACCCTAGAGCATATCTGTTGGCTCCCGTCTCTGCTGTAATGCTTAATCATGACGAAGAACTTTTACCTGGGGCGGCCACCAACTACCTGAGTGCTGTGGCAGATGCAGTCTTGAGTGGAGCTCGTGCCCCCCAGCAAATCTGAGCGTGCAGGTGCAGCGGTTTGATCCTGAAAAGACGGCACAGTCACTTCTGTCATCTAAAGCATGCACCTACTCGCAGTGTGGAAGGGCATTCCTGCTCATCTGCCGGCTGCACACTGGAGTTTAGATTTCACTGTGTGGCTGTGGGCAGGAGTGTTTCTGCTCAGGTTGTGTCTGTTAGTTGGTCCTCCTATTTCACTAACTGCTTTTATTACTGATGGAGGTTTCCTGAAGGCTGTCAGAACCTCAGCCTGCTCCGCGTGCACACACACACACGCGCGCGCACACACACACACACACACGCATGCCACTGCAGACCTCAGGCAGACTCTCCCATCCTGCCTTAAGAGGTGATGAAGAATTCTTTTTCTTTTTCTTTTTCTTTTTTTTTTTTGGGGGGGGGTGCTGAAAATCAAACTCAGGACCTTGCGCTTGCCAGGCAGGCACTGCGCCACTGAGCTATATCCCCAGCCCCTCTGCCTTAAAAGAGACAGCCACCAGGAATGGTCCTAGTCCCCTGCCTGCGGACACGGTGCTCAGAGAAGAGTGACCGCCAGGCAGCACTTCTGGAGCATGCGGCACAACCCGCAGACCCCACGTCCTAGGGTGGCGCTGCCTGGAGAATCGCGAGCGACCTGCC
>NDGM011191592.1:0-17407 GCA_002564305.1 Octomys mimax | reverse complement strand
GCCCCCCCACATCACCCTCCCTCTCTAACTGGCTGTCCCTCCCCTCGACCCACTCCCTCACTGCACAAGAACCACCAGGGCCTTCCCACAGTGCCCTGAGTCCTAGGTCACCTCCCAAGCACAGCTGTTGGGTTCTGGGTCCCAGGAAGGAGGTCTGACCGCAGCAGGGCCCTGGAAGTAGAGGTCTGGCACCTCTCAGGTTCTCCCTGCTGCTGGCCAGGGCTAGCAGACGGTCCTGACACCCTGGCAGTGCCTTGTGAGTCACACAGGCTCTATCCTCCTCCCAACCTCCACTATCCAGCCCCCATAGGATCTGTGACCTCCCCAGACCCTGCCACACTGTGCCCTTGCCACAGGTGTCAGTACCAGGAGCAGGCCTTCCTCCAGGCAAGGAGGAGATGCACCCGCAGTGGTCCCTCCTCACCAATGAGCCATCCCAAGACCCCCAAGGAAACCACAGACAGCACGGAAAGATAAATACCAAGCCTCCTCCTGTCTTCGGGGCCTTCACTCTTCTTCATGGGAGCACTTTACAGCTTCCCTTTGGCATATCTACATCACCAGCACTACTAACCCTCCACTTTAGGGCCACTATTAAGTAAAATGAGGGCTCATGGACTATAAGCCCATACTCCAGCAGTTGATGCGATGCCTGAGACAGCTGTGGAGACTAAGGGGGGGGGGGTAGCACACACCACAGGGACACACTGCAAAAAGCAGCTCCGTGGTTTCCAGGTGGGATGCAGTGTGCTGACAGGGAGACTTCAGCACACTCCTCAGAGCAGCTCGCACTTACTCATGAATTGTTTCTTTCTGGAATTCTCCATCAGTGTTTTCAGGCTGTGGTGGATCATGGGTGACTGAGAAAGTGGAAGGCAGGGGGAGACTGCGATGCTGCTCACCCCTGAGTCTCCTCCCAAAGTAACAAAGAACCAGAGAGGCAGAGGAAGGCACGTGTTTCTGCGGGGGAAAATACCCCCCATCCCACGGCCAGCCCGAGCGCCCACCTCCCCATGCCCCAACCTCCACCCAGCTCGCTAGGATCACCTGGCCTCCTTCTACCAGAAGGGACCTGAGCCCCGGCTGCCCGCTGGCCTCTGCGTTGGCTTCTCAGGAGTCTCTTAGCGCCAGGCCACCTGTTGTCAGCAATGCTTCAGTGGGGACTTGGGGTGGACACTGCCCGCTCGCCCGCCCAAAACCCACAGACCCCTAAGCCGCCCAGGGGTGTCCACCCCAAGACCTGCACACACTCGCTGCCCTAGCTGTGGGAACCGCCCAGTGGGCGACCCCGCCTGCGTGAGTGCAGTGGTGACTGCGGCCAGTGGGGTCCTGCTTGCTGGCGCTCACGCTCAGCACTGAATGAATGCATGCGGGTGGAGAGCTGCTGGGTCGGGAGTAGAGGCGAGGCTGCGGGCCCACAGGAAGAAGAGCGCCTGCGGGGGCCTGCAGGGAAGAGGGAAGCCACAGGTCAGGTCGCAGAGGCGACTCCACGCGCCGCTGAAGCTCCGCTTTGCGCATACCACCTCATCTAAACATACAGCGCCAGGAGCCGGGGAGATGGCTCAGTGGAATAAGCGCTTCCCCGGCAAGCACAAGGGCCTCAGTTCTATCCCTGGTTCCGCAAACAAACAAAAAAAAAAACCCCAAAACACAACACCACCACATATAGCGCCTGTTGTCCCGTTTCCCAGGGACACAGTGCGTCCCACAGCTCTGATGCAGCTCACCCCACGCCCGCAGCTACAGAGGCGCGGGTCGGCGCGAGCCTTTTCGCTGCTTCCACCAGACGAAGGCAGCGCCCCGCGGCCACCAGGTGGCGCTGCTGCCCCGGGAACGCGTCTCGGCGCGGGTGGCCTCCGTCCCGCCCCACGGAACCAGGAGGACCTGCGCAGAAAGTTCTGCTCCCAGCGTGGCCCTTGCGGCCTCCATTGTTTGCGCTGGAATACACTGAATTATTTATGCCTTTCCCTCCTGCAGCTAGGGAGACAAGGAAGCGGGCCGGCAGCCTGGGCCCCCCAACTGGACCCCAACTGGCAGTTGAGAGGCTCCTGGCCCCAACCTGATCTCAGGGCTGCGGAAGGATAAGTCACAACCTCTGGGCTCCTCTGGTGCAAATGAGCCCCAGAGCGGCGCTGGCGCCAGCTTAAGTCCCCTGACCCTGTTCGCAGGGGTAACCGTTCCCAGGGCTCCCTGACGCCCTCTGCAGGACGTGCCCTCCCCTGGGCACTGCTGATGGACTTGTGCTGGGCCAAGCACACAGCCCTGGTGGGGCAGAGTCCCCTTGCCTGGCAGCCCGCTGGATCGGATCCCAGCCCGTCTTCTAGGCAGAGCTGTCGGCGCGGGGCAGAGGGCACGCACCTGCTGGCACCCTAGGGTCCTGGCTAGCGCCAAGGCCCGATCCTTCTTTGGACCCAGGGCTGCCCGTCAGGAGTGACCTCCATCTGCCTTGCACCTTTCAGGCTGGAGCTGGGAGCCCGGGCTCAGGAGGCCCAGGGTTGTGTGTGGCTGAGGCAGGAAGGTCTCCACCTCCTGGGCCTGCAGGGCCCCTGACATCTCCTCCCAGACCCTCTCTCTGGCCTTCCCATCCCCGGCCAGGCTGCTGCGCTGGGGACTTGGCCCGCTCAAGGTGCCAGGGCCCAGGCCGTCTCAGTCTAGCTGAGGCCCAGCCAGGCTGTCTGACCTTTCACCCCACACACGGAGAAATCCGCCAAGCATTGCATTCCATCTCGCCCTCCCCTTTCCCAGCCAGACACCTTCCGTCTTTCTCCCATTGTCCCAAGTCTCTGATTCTCACTGCTTTGATTCTCGTCGTCCTCGGAAATATTTAAAATGAGAGCAGCTGAGTAGCTGTGTGGCAGCTTCTCTCAGAATCAATTGAAAAGCCAGTTGCTACGCAACCCTGGAGCGTTGCGATGCTCTGCTCCCTGGCTGATGGCACATTGTATAAAATAAGATAATCTCTTCTCTTCTGTTTTTTTTTTTTTTCTTTAAGAAATGGAGAAAAATGTTGTTTTAGGAAAAACTTGAGATAACTCAGAGGCTTCTCATAAGCTGGAAGACAAACAACATGTCACTCACACAAGTGCCACCAATTTTATCCCTGCTGGAACCAGGGCCTGGGGACAGGCGAGGGAGCGAGGGAGCGGAAGGCGGGAGCTGGCCCATTTCTGTCACAGTTAGGGCCGAGCGCATGTGTGGCCACTCTGCCCAGGACTGGGTTGCGGCCTCACAGGACCCCTGCCCCGTGCACCCTGGCTCTCCTGCTCCCGGCTGCAGCCCCTCTGCTTTCGTCATTCTTCGCTCTCTCCAGGATGGGAGCCTCGCTGCTCCGCAGGACGCTGAGGCCCCTACAGGGCACCTCGTCCGGATTCATCCTTGCTGAGAGCAGCTCTGGGCCTGGAGCCTTGTGCAGACAGCTTGATTGTGGCCTCCCTCAGGCAGCACCAGCGAAGCCTGTTCCTTCAGCGGGGTCCCTGGGTCCCTTGCCCCAGAGCTCAGCTGCGTCAGCACCTGCCCAGCACCTGCCCCCACGCCTGCCCGCTGTGTGCTTCCTTTGCAGCGCTTGCACCACCTCCTTGCCTGCTCCGAGACCTCAGTAGAGCCCCAGTGACACCCAGGCTGAGCGAGGCTGAGCTTGGAGCCCTGGCTCCGCCTGCTGTCTTCTCCCAGGCCCACGGGCACCCTGAACCTGAATGTGGACCACAGAGTTCCACACAGCCAAGCCTGTGACAAGGACATGGACCTTATCTACATGAGCTAATTACAGAATTAGACATGTTTATCAGCTATTGGATAGAGTGAAATTTATGGAATTCAGTCATAAAAAAGCAAGGTTGGATTTCTTTCTATATCATATGCTTTTGCCTTTGCCTCTTCTAATAATTCACTTGAAATGGGCTTAGGGAGGAGCGGTCTGCAGTGGGCGGCAGGGGGAGGCCCCCGGTGCTGCGGTGCTCAGGCTGGCTGTGCACCTGGCCCTGGCCCTGTGCGCTCTGGACCCCTTCCCCTGCGTCTGTGCCCCGGGGTGAGAGGCCGCCCCTTTCCCACAACGCTGCTTCTCGAGCCTGCGTCCCGGGCTGTCAGCTTAAGCCACAGCGTCCACAGCAAGCACAATGCTTCCTGCTCATGTCTGGATCTGGGATGGCCCCCCGAAGGCCTATTGCTGCAGGCGGGGTCCCCGGGGTGTCAAGGCGGGAACGGGCAGCGGAGAAACCCCAGGACCTGTGGCTGAGCTGGGTGGAAGGAGCCGGGGTCACTGGGCGTGGCCGCAAAGGGACAGACCCCGCCCTTCCTGTCTGGCTCGGCTTCCCGGGCCACCGGGTGAGTCGTTTCCTCCACGCTGCGCTTAGGCCNGATGTACTGGGCCACCATGGCCTGAGCAACAAGAGCATGTGCCCATGGGGTACGACTCCTGAAACTGCGGCAAAATAAACCTTTTCACCTTTTAAGTTGTTTATCTTGGGGGCGGAAAGCTGCCACCCCCACACGTGCACGGGGGCACCCAACTACGCGGAAGCAGCGCGCCTGGACGGGACGCCCAGCCCAGGGAGGGCTGTCACCAGAACGGCAAGAAGGGGACGGAAGAGGCCAGCTCGCTGCTGCTCCTCCAGGGGCGCTCTAGGCCTCCAGCCTTCGCTTTGGGCGTCCTCTCCTGGTTTGGGGCGCGGACCCCGCAGCTTCCCAGCGCACACCCTCAGCCTCTGACACGAGCTCACGCGCGACACAACCGGGAGCGCCAGCCGTTGGCTGGATCCTTCAGCTCTGCAGGGCGGAGCGCAGGCAGACCCTCGGCATTAAATCTGTTTCTCTTTTAAGCACTGACTGATACACACTGCCATGACTTTTATGAGGCAGAGCACGAGGCTGCCCCAGCCCTCCCCCACTGTAGGAAGTGCGGGGAGGCCCCGTCCCTTCTGTCTTCATGTAGAGCCAGTATGGAGTTGGGGCATGCTGAGCCCCAGGGGGACACGGGCAGGCTTAGCCAGGTGCCGGAGTCCAGTTAAACAGCTTTACAAGGATTTTTTTTTTTTTTAAATGTGAATTTACCAGGCATGGTGGCTCATGCCTGTAATCCCAGCACTCAAGAGGCGGAGGCAGGACGATCATTGTGAGTTCGAGACCAGCCTGGGCTACAAAATGAACTCAAGGCCAGCCTGAACTGCATAATGAGGCTGTCTCAAAAAGACAAAAAAAAAAGTGAACTAGTTTTTAATGAATTAAAAATACACTCTTTTGCTTGTAAAAACCCTGCCTATCATGATAAAATTAACAATTCCTTAGCCCACAGGCCAGCACTAACTACTGTGGACTGCTGGCTTGCACACGGAAGGTGCTCCAAGCTGAGAGCACCCTGGAAAATGACATCCAGATTCTCTACAAATAAATGAACAAATGGCAAACTCAACTTTTTTGCTGTTAACATTTCCCGACGTCTTTGAACATGCTTTGAGAAGGTGATTCACCTGCAGCCTAACATTCTACCAAGAGGCCCCTCATGATTCTTTTAGCTAGACCTTTGCTATCAGGCAATATTAGTTAATTCCTGCTGCCTGCATTTACAAATAAGCACATGGCAATTGTCTTGTCCCCAAATCTGGGTCCACAGCTATGAAAATTGCTTCCCGAGAGAGACTTAGCAATGTAGGGCCACATGCAGACCCCGACGAGCTCCCCAGACGCAATGGTAGACGGGGTCACGTTCCCCCCCATGAAGCAAGTCTACTTACTTACGCTGAACCACAAGAGCGGACCATGTATCCACTCAAACCAGCAGAAGACACCTCTTCTCATTCCTACGGGGCTGGTGGTTTGAAAGTGGCACCCTCTTTCATTTGTGCATTAGTAAAGTTAGATATCTCTACCTAAGTCTTCTTTCGGTCATTTGTGCTTTTCTTCTATTAACTACTTACCCCTTTTGCCAGCTTTGTTTTCCTGATGATTTATAACAGTTCTTCATGTGTTAAGACATCTTTGTCATATTGCAAATGCTTTCCCTGATTAATATTTGCCTTTCTTTCATGTGTATTGAAAGAAGTTGTGGTTTTTAAGTAGCCAAATATATCTGTGTTTCTCCTTACAATCCCTTCTACTAGATGTATGCAATTATCTCTAGGAGGAGAATTTCAGCTATTCTGTTCAACTGACCTACCTGCTCATGCTTATGCAAATGCGAGTATTAGTCTAATTATTTTTACTTTACAAGGTATTTGAAGTTACTATCTTTTCATTGTGGGGCTTTTAAGGGTTTCTCAGCCACATTTGGCTGTTTCTAAATAAACCTTAGACTCCTTCCATCAGATTTCCAGTTCTTAATCTGGGTAAAGCGACCGTTTCTTCTATATCCAGTCTCACCAGAAAGAGCAGCATGTATTTCTTCGTTTATTTTCACCTCCTCCCACCAGGATAAACGTGAAGTTTCTTTCTGGACTCTGTCTGGCTAGCACTGCGCCGGGGTTTCAGTCACTGCAGAGCCGGAGACTTTTCTCTCTCGGTTATACAACCAGGCTGTTGCTGGTTCAAACCTGAGTTACTGTTTTTGGATAACTGCCCTGTGCACTCCTGCACCCCGGAACGATGCCCCAGCTGTGACGGACCACACACGGTGGTGCCCCCCGGGCCGCATCACCCAGCGCATCCTGATCACAGCTACCGGATTATCCACGAGCACCTCCTCAGAATTCGACCCGTCCTGCGGTGACGTCACCAGACTTCCTTGTTAGCTCCAGCCTTTCCCAGTGCCCTCTCTCGTGTGCTCCTGGCAGATCTGCAGCAGTGAACAACTTCAACTTTGTCCTGGCTTTCCCAGTATTAGTTTCATGTCACATGAATGTGTCTAGCGTTTCCACAACCACAGTACTTTCCTAATTCCCAATCTTGCCACGACTGCCTCTTGAAAGCACTGCTCAAAGCAAGCTGTGCAAAATACTCCTTGGCAAGGACAAGCAGCCCCAGGTGTGCACAGCGCCTCTGGGAACGCGGCCCCCAGGAACACCTGTTTCCTTTGTTTTGCCAGCAGTATTGGGACCCTCTATTTTCCTGCATAAACATCTATTCACATCCAAAGAATCAGCTGTGTGGAACATGTTTTAGGTAAAAGTGCTTCTTTTTCCATCTTAACTTAAAATTTTGGTTGTTATGCTACCATCTGTCACTCGTTTTCTCAGATTCTTGAAACAAGCTGCTTGCAGCTGCTGTGGAGCCAGCAGCCCCAGTCTGCAGAGGAGCCCTGGGCTGCTCCGCTTCTCCTCAGGCTCCAGGCTTCCTGCAGGGCTCCTCATCCTGACCTTTCTGCCCTGCGCCCCAGCTCCTCCTGCGCCCCAGCTCCTCCTGCACCCCAGCTCCTCCTGTGCCAGCCTTTCCGGTCAGCTCTGTGTCACTGCCATGCAACACCTGCAGTGTATAAACAACTGACTGTATAAGCAGAAGATGTCACCTGGCTGCCCGTGCTGGGGCGCACACTCCAGCAACCCTCTCCAACTGGGCTCTGCTGAGGCAGCTCGCCACGCAGGAGCCAGAAGATGCAGGAGCAGGCCCATCCCAGGGCAGCAGAGGAGAGACCTCTTGACCCCGACCTCCCAGGGCAGCACCACCTTGGGGACCAAGACTGTAACTCCCTGCGCCCACTGGTCGTTATGCACTGGGAGTCCAAGGGCCTCAGTGGCAGCTGCTCAAAGCTGCCTTCCATTGACTTACTCCAAAGGAAAAGCAGTGATCTCCAAAACAAAGACTACATGAAATCTAGAGGAACGCAAGGAAGAAAACTATATGACACCCAAAAACATGTCACATGGCCTACATAAGCAAACAGGTGAGCTGGCTGGAAGCAGACTTCATTAACTTCATTTAAAGCCTAAATATTAGGCTGGGCATGGTGGCGCACGCCTGTAATCCTAACACTTGAGAGGCTAAGACAGAAGGATCATCTTAGTTTGAGACTAGCTTGGCCTATGTAGCAAGACTGTATCAAACACAAGGGACCTAAATATAAAAAGCAGTCGTTCACTTCTGTGAGCAGAATCTTTGCAGATATTTGAGAAAGCTGATGCTAGCCCATCTCTCTCTGTCTGGTATCTGGGAGGCCTGAAAGGTGGGAAGTCTTGAGTAACTCCAGCTAACTCGGCTGCAGCGGACTTCTCTGCTCAGTGAGCGGGCCAGCTTTCAGCTGTAGATTGCTAACAGCTCTTCACCTTGTCTATTTGCCATGCACATTCTTTTAACATAAAAGAAGAAAAATGACCTTTCTCAGTCCTTTCAAAATGCAGACTATGTAATTTTTTAAATGTGGAACCAAGATTAAAAAGAAACTATCATCCTGAAAAAAAAAAAAAGCTGCCTTCCAAAAGGAGCCAGCGCAGCAGCGGGGCACAGATCCTCTCCCTCCCCACCTCATCCCTGGGCATCGCTGCCTTTCAGCTTGCAGCGTGGTCTCCACGTCTAGCCCTCAGCTGCGGGGTCCCTCCTGCTTTCCCTGACCCTAGGTGGGGATGGGCTGTGCCGTCTCCTCCTCCTCCTCCTTTTCCTCCCTCTCCCTCCATCGCTCCCCCCAACTGGCTCTGTGTCTGATGTCTCCCCTGGCAGTTGGGGACAGCCCTGCCCCTGACTAGCCCAGCACAGCACTTGGTACATAGTCCTTGGAAAAACTGCTTGCTAGCTGGCCAGACTCATGCTTAGCAAACTGAAGCCCAGGCTAGAGGCACAGACTTCCTGACGCATGTGACTTCCACGTTCCTGGGGTGAGTCCCGCGGTACCATGGTAGGGCTTTCTCTTCATATATTATTCAACCACAAGCCTCATGTCTTAAATTTTTGTGTCTGTTTTTAGAAGTAAGACACTTTGGTACTTTGTCACAGACATGGTACCTTTGGCAGCTCTAGGTGCTTGGGTTACATTGGCTACAAAATTGAATTCAGGCTGGGTGTGGTGGTGCACATCTGTGATCCCGGCACTCAGGAGGCTGAGGCAGGAGGACTGCCTGCACTACACAATGAGTTCAAGGCCTGCCTGAACTGCATAGAGAGACCCTGTCTCAAAACAAGAGAGAGAGACAGAGAGACAGAGAGAGAGGGGGGGGAATCTAGAGGATCTCAGAACTGTATGCGTTTCTGTGGCATTGGATTGCCCTTCATGAACAATTCCTTGTAAAATCAGGTGACCTGAGCATTCAGGGGTAATTTTGTGATAACTTTGCAAATAGTAAAAAGCCTGAGTTTCCATCTCAGTTTGGAGAGGGAGCACGTGTTCCACACGGAGTGGGGTCAGACTTGGAGCAATTGTACTTCCCAGGATAGCCTCAGTTTCCCCAGGACACAGCTCCCTGTCAGCGATCCTCATGTTCAGGCCCTGACTTCCTGGGACAGTCCTGATGTGACCACATTCCTAATGAAGACAGGAAAAGGGAAGGGCTCAGGGTAGGGACAGTTCGGCAGTCTGCCAAGGACGAGCTGATCAAGAAACCTTTGCCAGTAGCCAAGACTGGAAGAGACAGACTCTCATTAGCCAAATAAGGTCCAGGGCTTTGCCAACATCAGTAAACAATGAACCCCCAGGATTTCTGAATTTTTTCCTTTTAACCAATATAGGATCAGCCAGGCGGGGAAAGCAAGCCAATCGTGGAAGAGCTTTTCTCTCCTCCTTTTCCTGGGGCATAGAACAGAGCACAGGTGCCATTACCATGGAAGCGATCCAAGTTCTTCATGGCTTTCAAAGTTATCCTAAAATCACCTGTACATGGGGAATCAGATTGGCTATTTTTGCCTGTGCAAAAGTTGTGCTGCACAGCGCTGCCGTTTTTATGAGCCTTCCGCGCTGTCTGCCACCACAGCCCTAATGTTCTCCTTCGCGGTAGGGTTTAAAGCATTTTCCCACGGATTCGACTGCTTTTAGACTTATCACTCTTCTCCCATCACCCTTCCTCATCAGATTTGGGGCATTTAGTCAGAGAATCTAGCCTAATCAGTTTTTGCTGTAGAAAACTCACTGACATTTTCTTTATATTCTAAATACTCTGCAGAATACTTTTAAGTGTTCTGTGATTCTACAAAAGAAGGTGCACCCTGCAGTACGGTGAGGGAAATATGACACAGCCACCAATTTTGCCAGGTTCAGTCTGCTGCCACTAAGGTGTAACCCGGGAGAGGACGTGAAGGGGACCAGCGCCGGCCACAGCCAGGTGCGCGGTAGGTGTTCCCTTGCTCTAGCAGCTCACTTTGGAAAGTTCTGAGCTGCCTCAGCGTGCACTGGCCCGGCATGAGTGTCCTTCCAGAGGCTGCTGTTGGCCTCTTCCGAGCGGCAGGCTTCTTGGTGCAGGAGCCGGAGGGACCTTTTTTCCATGGGGCTCATTCTGCACCTGAACCTTCACTGCCCTCTGCTTGACCCTGGTGCATGCAGGTTGTGTGCCATTTCATTTTGGCTTTTGGCATCGAGATTCTCTGTCTTTAAGGGGAAGCATTTAAGCCTTCATGTAATCCCCGCGAGACGTGTCTGCTCTTCTCAAGTGGACTTTCTATGCACCCAGCCAGAGCGCAGGCGCACATTTGGCCACCTGAGCGAGACGCCCACCCTGAGCAGGCAGCTGGGCAGCACTGGCTGCCCACCCACAGGTGCTCACCCACCAGCATGTTAAGCTCAGTGTCTGTCTGTAGGCAAGGCTGTCCCAGCAGCTGCCACCCTTGTGGCTAACCTTGCAGAGCTGGTCTGTGCTGGCTGAACCTCAGGGCTCCTCTTTTTCCCATCTCTCTCTTTCTGCATGCAGGTCATTGTCCCTAGTGGCTTTTGCCCAGGGACCCAGGCATGCTGCTGGGGAAGAGCAACTCCACAGCAAGAGGAGATAGGCCAGGCAGGGGTGGAGAGCAGAGGACATGGGGCCGCAGAGGAGGCAGAAAGGAGTGGCCAGCAGGGGGCGCATCAACTAGGAATGTCTATGCTTTGACCTCAGCGCTGAGCCCGGAATCCCTGTCCTTCCTAGCACTGGTCAATTGTGTGTGTCTTTCAAATAAAACCAGCCAAGGCAGACTCCATGGCCCCAACCTCCTCCTCCTGTCCCTGCCCCAATCCTAGGGCCAGGAGCCGCACACCTTGGTGCACGCTTGTGCCTGGTGCCTCTCCCACCTGCTGGCCTCTCAGCCTTTTCAGCAGACCATGGCAGGGCCTGATTCCCTCTGTCCTGGCCCCCATGCTGTGTCACATGGGTCACGCCAGGTGCAGCCTGTGACCTGGAGCGCTGCGCTGCCCTGGGGCCTTCATGCTGAGGGGGGAGGCTCAGGGTGGCCGGCGGGCAGGACCCAGCAGCTTCGCTCCCTCACCTTCCCGTAGCTCAGCAGGATGATGCGCACCAGGACGACATTGATGTGGGCCCCCAGCGACTCGTCGTGGTAGATTTCGTTGACCTGAAAGATAACCAGGGAGGCATCAGCAAGAAGTCAAAGGCCTAGGGGTTGCACAAATGGCCTAGCAACCCACTCGGGACCCAGGTGGGAGCCGAGGTCCGTCCCACTCGTCCCTCTTCCTGTAACTTCACACCAGCCCTGACCAGCGAGTGACCGTCCTGCCCATCCCTGTCTCCAGCCCCTCCCCTGCAGCCATCACCACCCACTGGATCACTGCAGCTGGGGGAAGAGCAAGCGTGCAGGAGAGTGAGTGGGGACCCGCCGTGCAGGTCTCCCTCCTCGCCGCTGCTGGCCGTGGTGTGAGTCTGCACATCCTGCGATCTGCCCTCTGGCCACAGACTCACCACAGATCAAAGGCGTCTGGGAAAGAGTTGCTGAACGTGCACAGACGTCTCTCCTCACTGTTATTCCCCAAACCATGCAGTCTAAGAACTGGCTCAAGCACAGCTCTTGCAACGCCACAAGGTGGGTTCTCCTGGTTCAGCCGCTTAGTTACTATCATTGGCTTCCTTTGTGCTTTATGGTTCTCAGTTTTGTTCTTTTTTAATTTGGGGGGAACATTTCTGGGGTTGAGCCTGGGGCCTGGGCCTGCTGCACAGGTGTGCTTCCACGCTCCTGGTGTATTTTAACTCTTCATTCAAAACCATTATTCTGAGCAGGCGTCCATAGACTCAGGGCTTCCTCAGATGTCACAAGAGCCACAGCACAAAATAGGGGCTGTGTCCCAGCTCCCCGCACAGTAGACAACCCTCAGAAACACAGGCCAGGTCAATTCCCAGGGGGAGTTGGAGGTTCTGTCCCTCGGGACCCTCCCCACCTCCCGTAGCGCATGCAGCACGGTGGGGAGCAGCCCCTGAGCTAACTCCTGCACGGGGTGGCCAGGCCCTCCTCCTCCTCAAGCCAGCCCTGGAGTTGCTGCCTCCTGACGAGCGAACACTGTAACCCCGGCTTCTTGGGCTTTCCACCGCTAGGCTCTGCGCTGGCCCAGAATCCGCACTCCCCCTCCCCCGCATGCCCAGCCCCAGCACAGAAGCACCAGGCAGCCCCTCCAACATTTTTATTAAAGGAATATTAAATCCATTTGTGCCGTCACTGAATGGGAGGCACAGACCAGCCCCGCACCCCTCCCTGGGTGCAGACCAAACCCAGAGGCTGCTGACTGGCACCAGACCCTTACAGAAAACAGACTCGGCCCAGCTGCACCTTCCAGAGTGCTCTGGCCCCTCAGGCCAGGGCCCTGGGAATGCTGCACCCTGATGTTTAAAATCTGTATCTGAGCAACTATAATTGCTACCTGTCTGCAGCAAGAAGACACGTTGGAAAAGCTGAGTGTTAACCAGGAAAATCAAAGCATGATGGATGAGTGGAGAGGCACAGGGGCCGTGAGACCAGGATCCTGTGGCTACTGTCATGGATGCCACCATAGCCCAGCTCACAGGCTGCCACAGAGCTCCTGCCAGCAAACCTAGCTGGGCACCACAGTGTGGCTGGCTTCCCCACAGCCTTCCTGTCCTCCTGGGAAGAGGGAAGAGCAGATGGGCCCCACCACTCAGTGCCTGCTGCCCACGTGGGCTGCTACCCTTTGCTCCTCCCAGCCTGGCCCTTGGACTTGGCCTAGAGAAGGGGGTGGAGGCAGGGAGAGCACAAAGCAGCGCGAGAGCCAGGACAGAGGGAAGGCAGACTGCTGGAGGCCAGCCGCTGTTCGGGGCTGGAGAGGGGCGAGGTCCAAGTGAGTCGAAGGCGGCCCTGGAACGTGCAAGAGGAGGCTCTGCGCGCCCACTGTGAACAGGCCTGCCAGTGCGGCCCAGCTCCCAGCTGCATGCAGCAGGCTGGCTGGCAGCCTTGAGCTTGGCATTCCCGGGCTCCAGAACAGAGAGAGATAAACTCCTGTGATCTGAAGTACTGCCTGGAGGATCTTGTTTCCTAGCCCGAGGAGACGGCACCAAACCTGTGTCAGGGCTCACATAGTTTGGACTTGGACTGGCCCCCAAGTCCCATGTGCTAGAGGCCCGATTGCCAGCCGTGGTGCCATGGCCATGTGGAGGAGGTGGGCCCGTGGCAGGGAGCAAGGTCACCGGCGTGCCTGGAAGAGCTCCAGCCCCCTTCTCCTGCTCTGTCTGATTCCTGGCCACTCTGCCCACCGCGTGCTTCCTATCACGATGTTCAGCCTCAACACAGGCCCAAAGCGACGGGGCCAGGAGCCATGAACTGAAGCCTGGAGAAGCACAAGCCAAAGTACGCCTCTCCTCTTATTAGGGTGTTTCTCTCAGGCACTGTCACAGCTGTGGAAGCTGACTGGCGCAGGGCTCGACCTGACGCTTCCTCCAAGGACCTTCAAGCGGGAGGAGCCTGGGAAGCTCTCACGGGCCCAGGGGTATTTTTCGCTCTATTCAGGGATTGGGAGACATCAGATCAAAGGAGTAAGGAGAGCTTTGGTTCCCCCCCTTTGAGCTTCGGTGCATGAATGTTCACCCCGGCCCTGCAGAAAGTGGCCCTCCCTAGGCTCTGTGGGCTTCCTCAGCCTGAGCTGCGCATAAACCGTGCCTGAGCTACCATGTGCCCTGGCCTGGGCTCTCCTTCCCCATAGCCCGAGGCGGGCATCCTCTGGACCCCCTTCGGGGAGGTGGGGAGTGGCACTTAGCAGCACCCAAGGTGGCCACACAATCGCGGTGATGCTGAGGAGGGCTCTGAAGGAACAGCATGGGACCAGTGGGTGTGTGAATGCAGGATCTGCCAAGTGGGAGTGGGGTCTCCCCAGGGCGGGGCATAACCCCAAGGGTGGGGGAATGAGGACTGGTAGTTCTGCAAAGCAAGCTGGTGCTCTGGCAGAGGGAGCCACATGTCCTGGGGCCAGCAGCAGTGAGGCACGACCCAGGTACAGATGGAAGATGGGGCATACCCCAGAAAAGGAGGAGGCAGGGAGTGCCCAGATTGCACCAGGTCAGGAGAAAGATTCCAAACATGTGCAAAGAGCAGTGAGAGGTGGGGCCCAGGCAGGGGGAGAGTGACTCAGGATCCTCTGTGGAAAGTGCAATGAAGGGGGTGCACCATAGAACGTTGGGGTCCAGAGGCTGGCATGCGTGGAGAGGAGGACTGTGTGAGGAGTTAAATGACAAGGGCAGGGGCAGCACCACCTCACCTCCTGGCACTCCACAGGCCCCCTGGGCTCTTTCATTTCTGCTGAAAAATGCAGTTAGTCCATTTTTCTCCGAATGGAGTCAGGAGAAAGTTCTGGAGTTGTTCTCGAAACACCCAGAGCAAAGCCGCACACTGAAGCTCTCGCTCTGCATTCCTGGGGCCTCCAGAGCAGCTGGGCGCAGATCTGATCTGAGGTAAACTTAGGGGACCCTCCCCAGGACAGTGTGAGCCATGGCCACGGTAACCCTCTGCGATGAAACCTGGACCCTGGCCCGGGGCTGAGTGCCCTGGACTCTGCCTCAGGAAGCCTGGGCCAGGCCAAAGAACCCAGCCCATGTGGCAGCTGGAAGCTGGCGGGGGCCATGCTGAAGATACTCTGAGCAGGGAGTGGCATCAGGGAGTGGAGGTGATGCTGGGTGCAGAGCCCCTGTCAAAGTACCCCCTCACCATCCTCTCCTAGGTCTGCCCTCCCGTGTGGGGATGCTTGCCTGGAAGTCACCAACCTGCTGGCTGGGGGAGCTGGTGTGGCAGAGCCCAGACTGCAAGCAGGGACCTGGCCCTCATGTCTCAGTAGATCAAGAGCAGGGCTGGCCAGGATGCAGTTTCGGAGGATGTGAGGCCATTCAGGGGCCCCAATGCTCCTGTTCTCCGCTGGCTTACATCCTGTCCCCATAAAACCAAGACTTCACCTGCCCTTTAGTGGGCAGTAAAATTGCCATGACACCCCGAATCTGGAGCCTTCTTCCCCTTGCAGGCTGCCACCAAGATGCAGCAGGGAGTCGGAGTTCTGGAACCCGTCTCAGCAGAAGCCTTCGGGGGCCGTGTGGGCAGCAGAGACCCCTGGGAACAATTAGCAACATCCCCAGGGAAACACCTGCTTTCTTAATAAGGACCCAGCTAGAAACTTCCTCGAGGTCAGAGCTGAAAGATGGGGCAAAGAGAGCCCCAGAAACAAAGGCAGCCTCTGACAGCTCTGCTCACCCCTGGCCCCTGTGCTTGTCCCTCCAAAGGAGAAGGATGGCAGCAGTGCCCAGTGACGTCCAGCCCCACACCCCGTCCAGCATCCATCATCACTACAGTCAGCACACAGAGTGGATTTGCCCTCTTCTGTCCTCCACCTGAAGCCCTGTGCCTGCCAGGGCTCCAGAGCAGGTCCAGCCCCCTCTTGGCTCCTGGGGCTTCTCCCTGCTCTGACTCCTCGGCCACAGCGGGGCGCCCTCCAGCCTGCAAGGCTAGCCCCTGGAATCCCCACTTACTCTGTCCAGACCCTGAATTCTTTAACTATCAGAGGAGCATTTGTGAGAGGAGAAAAAAAATACACAGTAACAAAAAAGTTGTAGACCAGAAAGAGGCTTACCCCCAGCCTAAGGGCTTCCCCTCCCGCTGCACCTGGGGTAACACTGGAGGCCTTGGTGGGGGAGAAGCCGCCTCTAATGTCCAGGCTGCAGGAGGAGGGGAAACCCGGACAATGTCCTTGAGCCTGGGCTGAGAAATCGATCCTGGAATCTTTAAACCTTGGGAAAATGTTTAAAGCCACAGCCCTGCTCCAGAGAGGCCAAGCTCCTGGTTTGGGGAAATATATTGTAATATGCCTTCTGCTTATGCACAGATGCCGCCAAGTTTTGCTCTGGAATAGATAATGAGGAAGGTCGTGGCTCTGCGTGACAATGGAAAAGTTCTCCTTGGTCAGCAGGCTTCCAGCTGGGGGTCTGTGGGAGCTGGGGAGAGCTGCCAGGCAGGGGCGTCTTTCTGATCACACCATCAAAGAGAGGAAGGGGGTTCTAAGGGGAACTGCTCCAGGAAATGGAGCTCGGGCACAGAGGCCTGGACTGCCACTGGTTGCAGGGGGAGGGAGGGCTATCGGTCAGAAGCAGAGGTGCTGGGTGCAGAGGTGCCCCCAGCCTCCAGAAACACTCTGGTCTATAGGCGCGGGGAGAGCTGGGGGCCTGGGAAAGCCCTGGGAAGCAGGCAGGGGTGAGAGTCTGGAGGCTTCCAGGGCATCATGCATGATCACCATCTGCCCTCCCAGTAAGCCCGGAAATAAATAGGGAAAACGCAGAAGCCTGAGAGTCAGGCTTGGACCACCACAGTGGAGGCCTGGAAGAGAGCTCCACGCCTGCCGGACAGTCCTGGCGGAGGGCCGTTGGCTTCCCCGGAGGAAGGTCTGCATTGAGGTGCATTCTTGCACCAACAGGTACAAGGGCCTGGCTTCGTCCCGGGACCAAACATTCCCTCTGCTCCTCTTTGGTACCCTCTTGGTTCTCCACAAGTGCTTGCGAGGCAATGCCCTCACCACAGCTCAAGATGCCATGCTATTATGCCACACACGGTGGCACCCCATGGTCCCGGCTACTCCAGAGGCTGAGGCAGGAGGATCACAGATTTCAAGGTCAACCTGGGCAACTCAGTGAGGCCACTTCTGAGCAGAGAATGGGAAGGAGTGGGAGGTTGCTCAGTAAGAGGATCCATCTTAGTTACTCTTGTTGCTGGGACAAATACACAGACACTCAAAATAAGGGAAGGAAAGGTTTATTTAGCTCATGGTTACTGGAGGTTTCAAGACATTGGAGGAGAGGCTGGGTCGCTGCTGTGTCCAGGAGGACCCTCTCCACACCTCAGAAAGCACAGGCTAGCCAGTTTAAGTTTGCACCTCTCTGGCCCCACCCCTCAAGCCACTCATTGCTCCTCCAGCCATGTCTGCCCCACAATTTACATCAGGCTTTAGAGGGAAAACTAGACACAAACCATAACAGGATCCTTCCCTGGCACGGTGGCCTAGACAAGACCCGGGATCAACCTCTAGGACCACAAAGAAAAGGAAGGACAGAAGGAAAAGAGGGAGGAAGGAAAGAAGGAAGGAAGGAAGGAAGGAAGGAAGGGGGGG
>NDGM011191585.1:0-13729 GCA_002564305.1 Octomys mimax | reverse complement strand
AACAGTCTACACTGTACTTCCCCACCATTTGTCATAAACATATGTGTTAAGAACAGTCCATTCATCTGTTTACTTACTTCTACTTGTTCAAGGAAAACCTCTGTGAGTCCAATGTATGGGGAAAGAGGAACTCAGAGATAATGGTGTACCCCATAAATTGGCCATTGGAAGGATGATGGATGGCCTCCCAAGTATATAATCCAATATTATGACCCTGCTTACTGGGAAAGGATAGGTCTTGGGGCTACCACACCCCAATTTACATGCTGAGCCATATAATCAGACTACTAACAGTTATAGAAATTATAAATAATGAAATTGCCAATTTTCTTAACTTGCTGGCAAAACAGCAAATGGAAATGCACAATGCTATCTATCAAAACTGCTTAGCCTTATACTAATTGCTTACCTCAGAGGGATGTATTTGTGGAAAGCAGACTATAAAAGAAACATCATAGAGGAGATCATAGATTGGATGAGAAAATTGTTCATATTCCCATTCAGATCTATAAATTCCTGGGCCCCAGAGAATTGTTTGGAGGATGGTTTTCAACTTTCAAGGATTCAAAACCCTCTTAGGTACTGTTAGGAAACCTGGCCAGCTTGTCTAATCCTACCCTACCTAGGTCCCCTGGTTATATGATCTTCTCCAGCCTCATTGAGGCATTGGTCAAAAGAAAAAGAGCCACTCATGTGATGATGCTATGGAAATATAAACCTTTAGATCAAGGTAATGCTCCTTGACCCAGAGTTAAGGAAGTCTGAAGAGGGGAATGTGGTGGAATCCTTCCCTGGAGGAGTGTGACCAGGGCCCTCTTGAAGGAATGTGGCAGAGGTGGGAGCCTTCTCAGCATCAAGAAAAGCAAGATGACTCAGTTAGTTCTTAGACATGTATATGAACTTCTAGCACTGCTCTTTAACCCAGTCAGGCTGTAGTGTGATAGTGTGTTACCATGGGAAACAGAGACACAAAACTTGTATAAAAGGCAAAACTCTGCCATGTTTCGGGCTCAACCTTTGGACATTAACCCACTGAACCCAGAACTGGCAAAAATCAAAATCTCTGCTTCTGGAAAAAACCTCAGTGTCTGGCCTCTCTCTGCAAGAATCCAGCTACAGGCCTTTGATTCCACATATAGATATTTTCATGGGCACAGAGAACTATAGCTCTCAAATTTTTTATAAACAGTTTTTGTAGGAGTAGGGAAAAGCAGAAAAGTTTAAGTTGGAACAACCCTAGAAAGTAATCACTCATTTATGTCCTCTCAAAGGACCCTGACCTGCTCTCCCCCAAGATTCAAATGTACCTTCACCTCCACAGAGTTGTGCCCCTGCCCACACTTGGGTCACATGCTTGAGTTCATCCTGTGTCTTTTATATACATTTCCTGCCTCTTGAGTGCAAGGGGATTCCCTGAGGCATAAAGGATACCTCAATCATAAAGAGGCAGCAGACATCACTCATGTAGTGTCACTTGTTCTGTCTGTGAAGCCTTTCCAGACCCTTCAGCCTGAACTTTCCATGGTATCCCAGGGACATGTGATAACCTTAGCAGCCTTTTGCTCATAGCTGCTCCCTCAGTGGTTGGGTGCCCTGAGAACAGAAGGTGAGAACAGAAACCATAAATATATCTTCATGTCCTGTCCTTTCATTGTCTAGAAAATATATCCCATGAACTGGAGAATGACTTTCTGAATAAATTATTTGGAAATATAAATCTTTTCAAATGCTCTATTGTTATTGTCTAATAAGACACTTATCTTTAAGAAAGTCAGTGGCTTTCAATTTCTTTATAGTGAAGAGAGTGTTTCCTTCAAATTCTTATTCGGAAGACCCCAGCCCCTCCTACATAAAAACATAATAGTGGATATGTTTTTGTGTACATAAAGTTGGACTCCCAGGGGCAGTTCAAATACCATCCACTCCTCCAACCCCCTCCAAGTTAAAGTATCCATGTGTAAGTTTGTTGTGTCTTCCAAAGTCTAGGCTAGGTCACTTCTCTCCCACAGCAATTTGGCTCGGATCATCCCATCCATGGAGTAATATATGAAGTTTGAATCAGTGCATACTCATGGTCAGTGAGGCTAAAGACCAAATCAAACTGTGTGCCCTTTACATCCTTCCCATGTTTAATCTTCAAGGCAACCAATGAGGTAGATGCTGCTATTATCCCCCACTTTACTGATGAGGATAGAGCTTCAGAGAAGTTCATCAATTAGTCAAGGTCAGACAGCTATTAACTGTCAATGCTAGGATTTAATCACAGAGCTAACTGATTCACCACTTCCTGTTTTGACAGGCCCCTCTTTCTTTTCAACTAGAATGTGAGCTAATTTGTAGAACTATGTCTCCATTTCTTTCCCTCTTATCCCGTTCTTAATTCAATGTTTTGCCTTGAAGAAGAGTACAATTAATAATTTTTCAGAGAAGAATTTGTTCCTCAGAGTATGTTCTTTGCTTGCCTTTTCTACCCCTAACATCTGTCTCACTAGAAAGGGCTGCCAGCCTCTGCATAAGCCATAGTTTCACCCTTTCTTTCTAAAAAGTCATACTTCTGGAGCATGTAAAAATAAAAAGCTTTGCTGCTGAAAATAGCAAGGGCTTCTTCCAAAGGCTGGAAGCTAAGCAGGAGTTTCACAGGAGGGGAAAAAACAACAGTGACCTCCTCAAATGCAGAGGGAAGGCTCAAGGCAGGAAATCTAAGTTTCTGTCAGAGCAGCTCTAGGGAGAAGCAAGAGTGAAAGGGGACAGACTGTTTAGATTTTTACCACTTGGGACTCTACCCCCAATTTAACTTCTGGACTAAATTTTAAAAACAGTCAAGTAGTAAAAGCCCTGCTCCCTGTGAACTCTGACCTTTCTGTCTATTTGGGATGTCACAGAGAAAAGCTGCACTTTGTGTGAGGCAGCCCCAAGGGGACCCAGAACTGCCCAGGTGGGTTGATTGATTAGGAGAAGCCCTAGGGCACCACCTTCCCTCCACTGCCCTGCACCTGCACAGCACCTTGAGAAAACAGAGGTTGTGTCTGCAGGGGCCCGGCATGACCTCTGCACCTCCTACCCAGCCTCACGCCACCAGCCTCTTACTGGAAAATTAACCACAGGCTTAGCATGAGTGAGCCCAGGGCTACCTCATCCTCAAGTGTAGGCAGGGAAATTACATGAGTAGACAAAAAGTAGTAAAGTAGGCTGATCTCAAAGTCCATTCAATCTCTCTCATAAGACTCTCAGTTTTAGTGTTACGTCTTTACCACAATAGGCAAAACAGCATTGCCCAAATGCCAGAGAGTGAACCATGCTTTCATTTTTAGATCATCTGAGCAGTTCAAAATTAATTCAGTGATTTCAACATAAGTCTAACTAATTATCTATGATACCTATTACTTCCTTGAAAATGTAGTACATGCTTGAGATGCCTAATGCATTTGTAGTATTGGTGGACAACCAGTCAAATTTTCTCTTTAATCACCTTTACAAAAATATGAGTAACATTTTATAATAAAAACACATGAACACAGCACTTGCACAAGGCAAAATGTGCTGTGAGAAAGCAAAACCAGGGCCAGATAATAGACATGGTTGAGTGAATATTCACACAGTTCTACTTTCTGGAGACAACAAAAATTGTTTTTAAAAATATATTCTGTCATTTTACTATGCACCAGTGAAAGTTGCTAGTGTTATATGTAGATACAAAAAATTATAAACAAAAGTCTTCATGTAAATGTAAAATTTAAAATGTTCACTATTATCCATCAATGTTTTGATTCTCCAAAGCTCTGAACCACATGAACTCATTCAATGTCCTTTTCTCCTTTCTCTTTCTTTTAAAAAATCAGAGTAAGTGATGAAAAACACAGAATAAAATCACATAAAAGGAAAGTTACCAGTGGAGGGAAATAATAAAATAATGAATATACAAATAAACCCAATAGTCAAAGCCACTACAAATAAAGTCAAAAAACCAAAAGCAAACTAGAAAAACTGACAAAATGTATCACAAAGGACTCATTTCTTTTTATGTAAAGGTCCCTAGAAAAATCAATAAGAAATAATGCAATCAGAAAATAATCCAAACATATGAATAAAAATTCAGAAAATGAATTTAGTATGAGCCATCAAAGTATAAAAAGATGCTTGCACTCAAATAGAAAAGCTGAAAAAGAATAATATTGGAGGGAAATGAGGAACAAGGTTGATAGAAATAGAAAGATGTGCAGCCTGTATAGAAGACAATTTAATTAAATATTCAAAATTGCTGTCATTTATTCTTTGACCAGCAATCCCAATAACTTATTCTATGGCCAGCCCTATGACACATAACTACAGTATATGGTTTGATAAATGCAACATGAGAGAGATGATTTTAGAAGCACTTGAATATCATGGTGTATGTACACTGCCACAAACCTGGGTGGGGCAGGTCAGCCATTAGATACCATTTCTCAGTTAAATTAAAAGACTTGGTACACACAAGCTGTAGAGGCTGCTCCCAGACATAACGCAGCTTACTCACTTATAGAAAACCTTTTTTATTTATTTATTTATTTATTTATTTTATTTTTTGCGGAAACGGGGATTGAACTCAGGCTCTTGTGCTTGCCAGGGAAGCACTTATTCCACTGAGCCATCTCCCTGGCCCCTTAGAAAACATTTTTGTGAGTAGGATTACCCTCTAAAATAATGATTAAAAGTATAATAGATACATAAGCTGATAATTTTATTCTTTATT
Organism: Octomys mimax; assembly: GCA_002564305.1. NCBI lineage: Eukaryota > Metazoa > Chordata > Mammalia > Rodentia > Octodontidae > Octomys > Octomys mimax. Next base: position 8,997 of record NDGM011191585.1, on the reverse strand, counting down.
GTCAGGTATTATGTATTATGTAATACTGTACATAATCATATGTGTCACACTTTATAAAACTGGCGGTGCAGTAGGTTTATTTATATGAGCATATGACAAAGACATGAGGATGGTGTTGCACTGCAAGATGGCAAACCTCATGACTTTTCTAGCTGATAACTTTTTCAGCTTTGTTATATTTGTGAGCGACTGTCATACACGTGATCTGTTGTTGCCTGAGACATCATTATGAGAAGCATGACTGTACTTTATGTGGTGAAATGAAATGTGTACAAAGTTATTTATCACAACACTGTAAGAGATAAAATTAATTTTAAAAACCAAGTGGCAGGCAACAAGGTCTAGCTATATGAATTATAGTACAGACACACAATTCTTTGTTTGAAATCTCAGGGTTCTATGTGGTTTGCTTGTCAAAATACTTTGAAATTTAGAACTAACACAACATATATATATATATATATATATATATATATATATATATCTTAAGTAATATCCCAGAGGCTCCTGGAACATTACTCAATAATCAAAATCATTAATAGTTCTACAAAGAAACTATGAATATTCATATCAAAGGAGAAGTAGTCTATAAATTGACTCATACCAGCCCAAAACTTGTTTGTCACGAAATGAATTTGTCACAAACTCAAGAAAACTTTTGACTTACAGAATATACAGATTTGTATACTCATTCTTTTATTCTCTCCTTCCACAAACAACTTTCATAAGTATTTTTATTCTGTTTTTGCATCATATTTTCTGACATGATAAAAGGAAGAGAAAGGAAGAAAGGTGCTGGGTGAACAGGTATGTGACTCAGAACTTTGCAGAATTATGCAATGGATAGGAAATATTGAATATTGTAAATTCAGCACCTAAACTAGGAGTTCTGTTTTCAATATTTTGGATCTGTGTAGCATTAGCAACTTTCACTGGTGCATAATACAATAACAGATTATATTTTTAAAAATAATTTTTGTGGTCTTCATCAGAAAGCAGAACTGTGTGAAGATTTACCCAACCATGTAAATTAAAACATTTGATTTACATATGAATCCTAAATTCTTCATTTAGGAATAGCAAATATGAAACTAGGTACATATATCCATATAACAGAATGCGATGCAACTATAAATAAATAAAAAATATAGCTATACATTAAACAGTCTCCAAGATACACTGTTAAATTTTTCTGAAGATATGAAAGGAGGAAAAAGTAATATATGCATTTATTTATGTAGACTAAAATGGATTATAAAGACTGTATGTATCATTTCTAGAAAGAGGAATTAGAAGTCTATAATCTATGACTGGGAGGCACATACTTTGTCTATATACCTGCATACTTACCACATAAATACATTAATTATTCTGCTTGCAATTCCACTTTCAGTTGCTAAATAAGGTACAAAATTGACAATGTGAGCAGACTTCACCCTCATACTGGTATCTCAGAGCTCTCATAACATCAAGCCTTAAGGTCCAACTACAGACCGGGTGCTAGACTAAGTACATGACTCAGATTGTAGATGGTCAAATGAAGTAGGTATAAATATGCCTGTTTTAGAGACATGGCCAGATGGCTAATATTTTCTTGAACATAATCTGCAGGACATTTGAATTTTAGCTATCCTTTGAATCCCTTGGGCCTGGCTCTGGCTCCCATATCGAGGAAATCTGCAAATCAAGGGGTCTGTGGTTGGAGTCCATTGTGGCCATATCTATCTGTCATGGGCAGGCAGTCTGGGTAGAGAATGTACTGGCCCCTTCTCCAGGTTATTCATTTGCACTGGCTAAGCAGGAAGGGCCAGTAAAGACATGTGAGTCAGCTTTCCATCACTGTCACAAAGCACCGAAGAATATCAACTTAGAGGAAGATTTAGTTTCACTCATGGCTTCAGAGACTTAAGGCCATGGTCATGCCTAATTTGTTTTGGCACCTATAGTGAGCCAGAACATTTTGGCAGATGTGAGGCAGATGCAACCAGAATCAGAGAGAGAGAGAGAGAGAGAGAGAGAGAGAGAGAGAGAGCTCAATAAAGGGAGAGGTCCCAACACTCACTCCTAGGACATGCTTCCCAGGGACTTGAATTTCTTCTACTAGATCCCAACTCCCACTTTAACAGTGTCATTGGATGTTGACCAAGCCTTTAACACAGGAGTTTTTGGGGAACATTTAACATCAGAAGCAAAGGTACAGTTGGGTTTCCCTCCAGAGCAAGGTCTAGCTCCAGAAAGACTCGTCGTCTACTTGCAAGTACTTGATATAGTTGCCCCCCCGTGTCTTCTGGTTCTGCATCTATGAATTCAACTAACCATAGATAGAATTACTAAAAAAGAAAAATCATGTCTTTATTGAACATATGCAGTCATTTTCACATTATCTTATGCCCTGGACAATATCAGACAACAAATTTATATAACATTTATATTATGTTTGATATTATAAGTAATATAGACATGTTTCAATGTAGATACATAGTTGTATGAAAATACTATACCAGTTTATTATAAAGGGTCTGAACAAATGTAGTTTGGTCCTAGAACTAAGCCCAAAGAGATATAGGTAAAGAATATAGTGACAACTATAATAAAATATAATTAGTGACAATATAATATAATGACAACTATATTAAAAACTACAGTTTAAAATTCATCAAAACTGACAAATTACACTTCATTTTGCCTTTTTAAGTCTGTTTTCCTTTTGTTCCATAACAAAAAGAAACAGAATAAAACAGCTCAGAGGCTCTGCTCATGATCATGCGTGTGAGAAAGTGATGCAGTTTGAGTCTTCTTCAAAACACACTCTCTGTCTTCTAGAAGCCCAAGAAGCCACACACTTCCCAGACAACCTTCTACTCCCACCTCACCAGGAACAAGAACCAGATAATAGTTTCTGAACTGAGAAGAACAGGCACAGACCTTGAAACTACACCTGTATGGTGACAAGCCACTTCCATTTGCTCTGGGTCCATTGCCAGGTTAGCAGTAAAACTTCCATGTCTAATGACATGCAACAGTCCTGGAGAAATCAGGTTTTAATTCCAGCTCCAGCACTTATTACCTATGTGACCTAACACAGGTTGTTTCACTGCTGTGCCTTAGTTGGTCTGTGTATAAGATGGGAAGAAAAATGGTATTGTGTCACAGGGTGGTGCTGTGGATTAAATAAATATCTATAAAGTGCTTGGCACAGGACTTGGCAAGAGCTCTGTAAATGCTTGTTAAAAGAAACATGTTAAACTTTGTTAAGCTTTATTGTTATTGTTTATGGTAAGGTCATCTAGTGAAGGAGGCACTGAGTACTCTTAAACTGCATGACTGTGCTGCTTGGGACACAGTAAGTTCCTCAGTAATTGAATATGCTACAGCACTGAGGCTAGCAGCCAGTACTCCTTGCTGTCTTCTGTCTGCCCTGCCCACTATAGCTCAGTCAAACCTTCTGCTCCTTGCTTGTTCACTCTTGGTAATCTGGTTAAAATAGACTCAAGTAAATATTTGTAAACAAATGCAGTTTTTCTCACACAGCCTATCTTAGTTTACTGGAAGGAGTTTGCATCTTTCTTTCTTATCTTTATTTGCAAAGGAATGGAGTATATGCTAAGGTTTTGAGGCAGACTGCTTACCTATGATTAGATTTCCTGACTCTATAATATAAAGCAAGAATGGAAGGGAGAGAAGGGTCCTCTTCTTTGGCAGTTACTTATGGTCCTAAATCTGTGGATAGTCTGAACACAAAAATGTGGCATTAGTCATCAATCAGGCCACATACAGACACCTGGAGCCTTGAGATGCTGCACCTGGCTTTCTGGCTGCTTCTGCAGAGGTCTGCATGTTAGTTCACATGCAACATGGTTGTCAGTTCCCTGCCCTACTTCCATGCTTGCATTCCAGGGACCCACCAGGACACACAGACCTGTCTGCTTGCTAGGTTCCACACCAGCACAGTCCCAAGTTGATGGTCAGACTCCAGATGTGCAGGCAGACCCTACTCAAATCTGCATTCCTGCACTGGATAACAAGCTGCACATGTTTTTTTGGCTAAAAGGTGTTTAAATGAAATCATTTTTTCCATATTACTTTGAAAAGTTTATTTTGTCAAGCATGAAGATGATTAATAATATTATTTGGAGAATTTTTACAAAAGAAATGACCATATTGAGGATGTTTCTTTTCTACTCACTTGGAGAAAAGAACACAGTGATATTTAACCCTTTCTTCCAGGGGCCCAGATGGCTTAGACCTGAGACATACAGTGCTGCGGCAATCACAATTGAATGGCTGAGCCCAGAAGGAGAAAGCTTGTCCCTAACAGATCCACACTGGCATAAGGTGACAGTGGGTTTGGTTTCCATGGTGGGTGTAATCAAATGGAGCAGATCCTGCTGCCCACCAGCTTTGAGCAGACACTGATACTCCTCTAGAAAATCAGGTGCCCAGCTGTTTCTGGAGGCTGATGGCCTCTGTAAGCATCACATCTCCTCTGGAGAGCCACATTCCTTTAAAGGTACAAAGGCTAAGATAGATAATCTTCAGGGACCTGTAGGAAGCTGTGCCAGGATGTGGGTGGGGGAGCTCAGCCTCCAGTGTTCCCTTCCTTTCTGTGAAAGCATCTCTCTGATAGTTTTCACTCCAAGATGCAGATTCAGACTGCACTTACCTGCAGTCAAAAACAAGCGTGCCCCTCATTTGTTCTAGCAGGCTGAGAACAAAATAGTCTACATGGAAGCCTATCTAGTAGAGGATGAGATATTTGAACATTAAATTGTTAAATGTGTTTACTAAGTACATCTCCAAGATTGAGTATCGATGGAGAACTCATAGATTCCTCAGAGTGCTGCAGGGTAGCATAGCAGCTTAGGAAAAGCTAGACACTGTCACTTGGTTCCTGGCCCTTACCCCATGTGCTATACTTTGGATCTTACATCCTCTCCAAAGGTTGGCTTTGTTCTCAGACTGTGGTGCTATTGGGAGATGGTGGAACTTTAAAGGGTTGGGCCCCCATAGGAGGTTTTCTGTGTGTATGCCCTTGAAGAGAGAGCAGAAATCCAGCCACTTCCTCTTCCTCTCTTTTGTGTCCTGACCAGGAGAAGAACAATGGGACCAAACAACCATGAACTAAAACCTCCAAAACTCTGATCCACTATAAACCTTTCCTAAGTTGGTTATCTCAGATATTTGTTGCAGTAATACAAAGTTGAGGGACATCCCATTGTCTTATTCTTTCTTCCTCCAGTTCCATCCAACATCAGACCCTGACTTTGGTGCTCAGCCCACATGGCCAACATGGTCCCTTGATGCCATATACCAAACCTCACACAGCCACGGGAGGGCCGGGGATGATGGAGCAGCCATCCTGGGGCAGTGTGTAGAGAGGAGAGGAGGTGCAGAGCATGCCTCAGACTCAGTACCCTGTGGGCGAGAGCTGAGGCAGAGGAGAGCTCATCAGAACTCCCTAAAGAGCAGAACCTAGACTGAGTTTTATGCCTACCTCATTAGCATTCAAGAGTAAGCACAGGACAAACAGCCTAAGGGAGAGAAAGGCCGAATCTGGCTAGGACTGCTGATTTTCTTGGTGTTGTGGCAACTTTTCATTCTGTGAATTTTTTTTTCTGTGAACTTGGAAACGAGGTACCAAAAGGTCACAGGGAAGCTCCACTCAAGAGGTGCCAGTGAGGAAAAGCAGCCATTTCACTTTAACAAGATGAATCAGGGCTAGCTATTCTGGGCTTGGCACAGGCTGGAAATGGTAAAATGGTGAATCAAATTTTTATCTCTGAAGCTGTTCCATGCCTTTCTCAAACACAATGTCAAAGAAAGGTCAGACATTAAAGCGACCACAAGGAACATAAAAATATGTTCTTCATAGCGGTAGGACTTTGAAGAGCTTTACTTCTAAAATGAAGGGGTGTGTTGTGGTATCTTAAGCCACCTTTGGAAGTCATAATGGTTTTCAGGTTTGCTCAAGACCTTTCCATAAAACCAAAGGACATGGATGAAGAAAGAAATCATGGACAAAGTGCTATAAGAGAAGGCTTTGAATGCTTTAAGAGAAAAGCAAGAATGAACTGAGCATTATACAAAGATCCCATGGGCACCTAAGGGCTCCTCTTAAGACTTTATGATGGTGGAAATACCTCATTTGTTTCACAGTGGTTTTGCTCTGGGAGTTAAAATTCTTATGAAACCTATACCAAGTTTTGTTCATATTCTATAGGCAAGTTGTATTTCTGCACATCCCTTCCCCTGTTAAGAAAATCATAAAAGACTGTTCCTTTCTTTTCTGTACCCTGGTTCCTTGTCTTCACATCCAAAAGTGTTATACGTGGTTAAGATGCGACTATAAGAAAGAGATCAATAAAACCATCAGACTTGGGTAGAAGGGTTAACATAGTATGAAGGAACTAAGGGAACAGACAAAAATTATTCTTGTTGCAATGAGAAGTTTTTAATGGCAAAAGTGAGAGTTAGAAAGGAGCTTTAGAACTCTAATACACACCTCACTCCATACAACAAGGTCAAAGCCCAGCCGAATTGCCCTTAACCCTGCCCACCATAGAGCATCAAGCTCAGAAAATGACAATATGAAGAGGAAATTTGCAGAGCAACATGAAAATAATTATGGACTGGAAGGAAACTTACTCTGAATCCTTAAACATATATAACCTGGCAAAGTGATTATATGGCATAAAGGAAACATGATCATGGTGGATATGAAACAAGCATTCAAAAGACATAAACAAAGGCTTAGACTACTCTGAAGGAAACATAAATTCAGTGATATGATGGAAAATATAGGTTCAATTTGAGGAGAATTACTATATTGGAAAGATCTATTAATCTGTTGATAGTCTCTCAAAGAAATTGAAGGCAGACTGCTAGTTTGCCTCATTTAAAACTAGTCTGTCCGAGGAGCTGGAAAATACATCTCAGGGAGGGGTAGTACTGAGTTGGCATGGGATGGTTGCCTTCATAAATCTTCTTCATTTTTTGTCTTGATTTTTCTCTTCTGTTTCCTCTCATTCTCTTTTTCATTCTCATGCCAAATCTCCTTCAGATTAACAAAATCCTCTCCCACAGAAAACTCTTCCTAAGTGAGGGGAAGTGAGGGATGGCTTGGGATTATTACTGGGGTCAATAATTGCTCTGCATCACTCAGGTCCTTAAATATCAAAAACAGCAATGCGTCTTGCATTATTTTCCTTTGCAGACTTGATCTCCCCATGGTCAAAGAGGCCAGACTGGGGAAGAATTGAGGTAAGCATCTTCACTATTTAATTCCCAGAGACTAAACATTTAAAGTGTAAATACTTAAACTGAAGAGTTCATAACCAAGTTGTGAAGGCTGAGGTAACCCAGGTAAGCTGAGAGCATATTTTCACCTCTGATCAGGAGACTGAGTGACAGTCTTACACACATACAGCAGGAGTGTGAAAATTTCCTTAATGCTTTTTCAAGGGCTTTCATTTTTATCCAAATAGCTTCTAACATTGCCAAGGAAAAGGAGAGGTGTTGCTATCATTCAAAGTATAAGGGAGCAGTATAGTCTTATGTGAATCCAATTGAAGGAGAATTTTGCTGGAAAGTCCAAAAAGCAAACTACTTTTTCCAGATGTCAGAAAGTCTGAAGTCTATTTTTTTTTCTTTGTTTGTTTTTTGTTTTTTTTAAAGGCAGCAGCATTCTGGACTTTTCATCTTCTATGTCTCTGGAAAGACATACATGAAAATAAGTTCTGGTAAAAAAACAAAACAAAACAAAACTATGCTTTACACTCACACTGCTATGTGCTCTAAAGTCCTCCCCTGCAAACCCTCTGATTCAGTATTTTAGAAATACACTATTGTATGAGAGGTGAAACTGTCCTGGGAAAAAGAGGACTTGGACCCTGGGTTTTATTTACTGAAATAAAGATTGCAGAAATAGATAGGGATGGAGAAATGGTTTTGAAATATGTTCCTTGTTATAACCCTGTTGCCAGTACTTAAATAAAAGGCGAGTTTAAAGAAGAAAATCCCTGCTTGGCATCCCAGGGGAGCAATTTTGTCTTAGGGGTCTTTGCTGACACAGCTGACGCATTCTCAAGACATCTGTGGGATGAAGTGCTTTGTGGCTAAAAGTAGAAACAAATGCTATGCTAAGAAAGAGTCCCACTGTGTGGAAGCAAAACCACATCAGACTCTGCTGATATGTACTCATGGAAAACTAGCTCTTTTTCTAGGTTTAGAACACATATATAACAAAGCCTAGAGAATGTATAAGACTTTCTGTCACTCCATTTCCCATTGTTATAAAAAACTCAAGGTTAGCAATATATAATGAAAAGATATTTATCTAGATTACTGCTTGGGAGGCTGGAGATTCAATATCAGGTAATCCCATTGGTGTGGCTCCAGGTGAGGAATTCCTTGGTTGTATCACAATATGATGCATGCTTTTGGGTGGGACAGAGAGATCACATAGGGAGAAAGGAAGCCAGAGAAAAATTCAGGGATCAGGCTCTCTAGTTTGCAATAGCCTACACTTGAAGGAATAAACTCTCTCCTGCTGACCAGCATTCATCCCTTCTGAGAGCAGAACCTTAATGACATAATCACCTTGTAGTAAGACCCATCACCTCACAACCTTAGGGACCAGGGCTCCAAAACACAAAACTTTGGAAGGCATATTCAAACCATTTAAGCATTACCAACTTTTAATCATAAAATATGGTAATAAGGAAAAGCCACAAGCAGACACCAGCTTTGTTCTCTAGAGCACACAAAAGGCTCCTTAACATTTCTTTCCTGAGTCCTTGTTCTCTGCCTGTATCCTACATTGCCTCTCCAAATCCAGTTTCCGATACCAAATGTATGTCCTCTGTCAGAAAGCTAGCTTTGCTCTGTCCCTTCCGAGTAGGTACATGTTGTGATCATTCTTTAGAATCCCTAAGTTTTACCATCTGCAGTGCAGTTGCTTAGTTCACAGGTATCAGTACATATAGTTAGTCAGGGTGA
>NDGM011191581.1:0-10528 GCA_002564305.1 Octomys mimax | reverse complement strand
CTTTCTCATTTGCAAGCAGTGTTCTAACTTGCAGTCTTCCTGTTTCACCTTCCCAAATAGCTGACCTCACAGTGCTGCATCATCCCACTTGGCTATTGTCTGTCATTTAATCACTGCTTCATGGAATGTTCAAGCACAGGCTTCATGGCCTGTATCCAAAATACAGATAAAAATGACGGAGTGTAAGACTTCGCATGGTTTTTAACTGGTTTTTCGTGCATTCTCCATGATGATTTCTGATGAAACCAAGAAGGGAATCTTGAATTTTTTTTTTTTTTGTGAAATCACAATGGAAAGGAAAAATTAAAATAACTTATATTCTCAATTGCTATATTGGTTGAAACAATAACAACAGTACATGGAAGAAATATTACCTGTAATTTACCAATTCCAAACTAATTAATTATGAAGTGAAATAAAAATGTCATTTGTCAAATTAACAGGCGAGAGTGAAATGCTAGGCGGTGAACACTAAAAGCCATGAATAAATAGCAATAAAAACAAATTCAAGTCTCACGACCAAGAAATGCTAAATATGTAGCTGAATGGGATCATGGGAAAAGATTATCATGAACGGAAGCCTTCACAATCATTTTAAATTAATGTGCCTTTGTTTTTCCTGTTCTGGTATGGCTTCTTGATGGCATGACTTTTATATATTTATTTTTGTTCTTCCCTTTTATAGAGGTCATTGCCAATGACCTTTGATGTGACTTTGGTGTGACTCTAAGCGCAGTAGGGAGAGTACATGTCCCTACCCCAGACCTAGCCATATTCACTTTGAACTTGATGATGTGAGTTCTTTTTACTCTGAGAGGTTCTTAGATATGATACTCCATTGCTAGAGATTTTTTTTTCTTTTGCATTTACTACAGGGTCTACAGGGTCTCACCACATAGACGGGACTCACAGTGATCCTCCTGTTTTCAGCCTCTTAAGTGCTGGCATTATAGGCATGTGCCACCATGCCCAGACTCACTCTCTCAGCTCGCCCCGGGGGTGGGGACAGCATGGCAGCCTGAGGAATGAACCTGGCCACTGAGCTATGCCTCAGCAGGCACTTTAGTCCCCTGAGCTATCAGGCCAGCCCACTGATAGAGAATTTAACCGAGCTCATATAATTTGCCTTGGCTTCCGGTAACTCTACCATCTATTAGAGGCATGTGCCCTGTACACCCTCTGGACCCAGAATCAAATGCCTCTTGCATAAAATTGGTGCATAGTATAATGCAGAGGATTTCCCTGCCCCTGTATGGCAACACATAAACTCAAGAGAGAGTCAGATTCTGCTGTAAACCATCAAGGTTTTACACAGAATTATCATATTGTCACTGCTGACTATGGTTTCCATGGATTTGAAGACTAATATGGTTTCAGGTGAGATTTTTTCACACGAGATGAACTGTATGCCATGCCTTTCACATGGACAAGTTCGACTGTGGGAAACTTTGTGATTGCCTGTGCCTCTGGCAGAACCTCGGTTAGCTGTGGCAGACAGAGTCATTTGTAGAGAGAACTTTAAATTTTCCGATGGCCCCAAGCATATCTTAAATACCAAATGGACATGGGGCCATATGACATTATGCCCAATTATGGCAGAAATCTTTATTGCTTAACAGAGAATACATCATGATTCAATGACAAACAATCTCAAAATCTCAATGGTTTTTACAAAACTTCTTACATACAAATTACTACTGACTCTCAAACATAAATATCTTATGTATGGTGATTCCATGATACAGGATGTGTTAGCTAAACATGTGGCCTTAGGGAGCCGGCAGGATAACTCAGTGGACTAAGTGCCTGCTTTGGCAAGCACAGGGACAAAAGTTCAATCCCCAGTCCTGCATGCTGCACCTGCCCCACGCCAGGGGTGCACTGAGCTGGCAAATGAGTCTGGGCATGGTGGGGCACTCCTGTAATCCCAGTGCTGGAAGGCTGAAATCAGGAGGATCACTATGAGTCCGAGATGCATAGTGAGACCCTGTCCCAAATACATAAATGAAAAAAGGAGGTGGCCTCCATGATCTAAACAGTGAGTAAAGGGAGAGAAAAAGGGTCTCATCAGTTATTTCATCTCAGAAATAACTTAGATCAATTTCTCTCACATTTCACTGGTTAACACTAGATTCATGGTCCTAACTAAGTATCTGTACAAGAGCAAGGAAGTATAATACTAATTTGCATCTGGCAGGAGAGAGGAACTGAGTATGGGTAAACCCTGAACATTACAAAGACAACAATATGCTGTCTGGTTTATTAAACATAAGTAATCAGTGCATTGTCAGTTACTGTGTTTAACTGAAGGGTGTGTTTACTGGTTGATATTTTGTGTCAACTTGAGAAGTTTAGAAATTTAATTAAATGACTCAACAAAGAGCCAGGATTCTTAGTTTGTAAACATCCTCATCCTGTGCAAGAGGAGGCATGGACATTGTGTGAGTTCTCCACCCCCAGCCCCAGGGTGGCTGGATTATAATATAAGGAGGGGAGAGAGGCTGGCTAGAAGTTGCAGCTGCTGCCCTTCCCTTTGCTCTTCACTGTTTTCTGTGGCCATGAACTGCTGTTCTCTACCATGTGCCACCCTGCCTCTGAGCCAGCTGAGTATAGACTGAAACCTCCACAAGCTGAGCTAAATGAACCTTTCCTTCCTTAATTTGGGTTGTTGGGTATTTTGTCCCAGCAACGAGTGAAAAATAACTGAGGTGGTGCATAAGAACAATTTTTAAAGTGTTTCCCAGAGGGTAACAACTAGTGATATGGACCCTTCAAGTCAATATCTTTATTAACATGAAAGAATATTCAGCAAACATTCAGTGTACTCTGAGCAGTGGAAGGCTTCAAGAAATGCCTTTCTGTTCCTCTTTCTGGGGTAATGATCCCACTGAAAATAATTGGAATCACACACAGAGAAGGGCACCACCTTCTGATCCCTCATGGGAGCAGAAGAGAGAAGGAGATGAGGCAGAAGGATGGAGCACTTACATTTCTCCATCAATCTACATGGCTTTGGGGTAGATGAAACATACTCAAATTGCTCTGTAGCCATCCAACCACTAAAAATGCTGGGTCACAGAGAACTGTGTTGAGCTGAAATAAGACACCATGTAGACATGCAGAATTCCCGAGGGAGAAGAAGAAAGCCAACTCTGCTCCAGGGTCATCGTTGGTGGGAGGGGACTGCTACGGGAATGTGTGAACATGGTTCACAGCGCACCATCCAGGCAGCATTTAGCCGCTGCATAACGGACTGTACACTCCAGCAAGACATCGCTGACCACGGTGCTGAAATTATGAGCTGGGCAAAGCAGCCACAGGAATAATAAAACTACTTTATAGGCTTAAAAAATAGAAAGCAGTGTTACAAAATGAATCATGCTACACAACCTGTAGGTCCACACAGAAGAAAACAATGGCAATAGTCAGGAAGTTAATAAGAGGGAGCTAGATAAAAATTGTGCTTTGGTGTCTTGGGTATGATTATATTTATAACATTTCTGCTGGGTCTACAAAGTGACTTGTCTAGACATGACCCCCACAAGTGTCATATTACTTTTGTTCTCTCAAGCAACGATGTTAAATTTGTAACTGCCTCAAGCAACCATAGTTTCTGAGTAGGCACTGCTGGACTACAGCTTCTATTTTCTAAATTCAATTTAGAGTCATAGGGACCTGTTCATTGTGGCATCTATAAAACTAGCTGGTTTTGGTCCAGGAAATGTGGTTACTATAGATGACCACTATTCTAAGGGAGAGAGAAGAACAGGGAAGTCCCATATTGGGCTGAGAAACTCTGTGTATGTGTGTGTGTGTGTGTGTGTGTGTGTGTGCATGTAAATGATGTAATGCTTGCTTTGTCCATGCTCATGGGAGATAAACACCTTTAAGGCTGTGGGTTCACTATTAGGATCAACATTTGTCTGAGAGTGAAACAGTCTGTGGAGCTTGGGTCAAAATTTTGAGAGCTAAAATTGACTGAGTGTTATTTACAAACATAAGATTCCAAGGTATATTAGAAATTCACTTGTATGTCCTCTTTCATGAAGTAAAAAAACATGAACCCTATACTATGCATGGTATGTATAAAGCACATTACATAGCATATACGGTATATTTCATGTACATAGTATATTACACACACATTTTAAATTGTATTTATTTTTAAATTTATTTGGTATAGAGTCTTGCTACGCAGCTCAGACTCATAGTGATACCTCTGTCTCAGCTCCCTCAGTGCTGGGATTATAGGTGTGCGCCACCACAACTGGTCTCAGTGGCCAGCACAGCATGCCTGGGGATCCAGGGCCAGCAGGGCATGTGGTACCAGGCATCAAACACAGCTCCTTGCACTCGACAGATAAGCCCTTAGACCACCAAGCTATCTCCCAAGCCCTTACACACACATTGTTGACAATCAGTTGAAAACTTATGAATGAATGTCCCTATGATATGTATAAAATGTATTATGTCACATAGCATATCACACACACATACATATATATATATATATATATATATATATATATGTATATATTGTACACACACTTATTTGATAATCAATTGAAAACTTGTCAGTGAGGGTACCTAAGCTGCTGAGGTACAATTAATATTCCTACCCATGCCGGGAAACTTTGTCATTGTGACTGTTGTTATTTTAATCATCCTATGCCATAGGAAACACCAGCTTCCTTCTTTAATTAACTATGGATTCTGGCCAAATACAAGGGTTTCTGTGTCTTTAAAATTCAAAGAACATTGCTTTCACCTTTTTCTTCCAATTAGTAGGAAAAAATTAAGTAGTAAAATGTGTCATATGGTCTCAGAACTGTCTTCCCTGTGTGACATTTTCATAGTTACAAGCATTCCTTTATCTGAGGTCAAGAGTGGACTTGGTACACTTTCACATGGAGAACACAGACCACAGTTGTGTGAATTTCAATTCTCCAGAGATAATTTATATAAAGTACAGTAAAGGGTAAATACTGAGATGGTCTGTTGTCTTTTTGTCTTACGTAATGACAGGGTACATTTGGTGGCTGCTACTTTGTCATTTTCCTGTTAATTAACAGGCAAAACTTAATATACTCTACAATGTTTCCACTAGAGAAGAGAGAAAGCCTAACTTACAAAGCCACCCATGAGAAAGGAAAGTTATAACTGTATGTTGCTACTGTTTGATACATTGACAAAGTGGAAAAATGGTAATTGTTTTAATTTTTTGGGGAGGATTTTTATTCTTATTTTATTTTTATGTATTTAGCACAGGGTCTACAGGGTCTCACTATGTTGATCAGACCTGTAGTGATTCTCAAGTTTTCAGCCTCTCAGGTGCTGGGATTGCAGGTGTGCATCACCACGCCCAGTCTCAATCAACGTCTCAGCACACCCCAGGGGTGTAGCACGGCACACTGGAGATTGAACCATGGTCACCAATCTCTGCCTAAGCAGTATTTTTATTTTTTATTTTATTTTTAACTTTTTATTTCATTGGTATATATTTGTCATACAAACCCTAGCATTCATCAGAGATAAATTGTACCTGTATAGGTCATATCTTGAGTCTTTTTTATCTTCACACCCTCTTCAATCTCTCTTTCTCTCCCCATTTATAAAAGCCTTTTCATTTTCCACCCTTTTCTCTTCTTTCTTTCCCCTGTCCCTTCCCTTGTGCTCCTTTCCATGCGAAAATGCTCTTCCTGCTTCCCAGTGTCTATCATCCATGGCACTCCTTGTTTTCCCCTTGGGTTTCTTCCACAGGAGAAATGATGTAATATTTAAGCTTATGTGTCCAATTTATTTCACTAGGACTATGCTCTCAAGATGTGGCAAGATTCAGAATCAACCTCTCAAAGTCGATAGCATTCCTACATGGAATAACAAGCTCTGTGGAGGGAGATGATGTCCCCCTCACTGCTGTAAGCTCTCCATCTCCCCAATCTCTGATGCCAAAACTCTCCCTGGTTCATTGTAGGCACCTAATACATATACACTGGGAAGTGATTTAATGGATATATGGCCTATATTAATTTGTAAAGTAAAGGACAAAAAAATGCAAAGATTATACTGGCTAGGAGGTAAACTTGAAATGATGAGTGATGGAGATACTTCTGGAGAAAGGGGATCTTTCTAGATACACGCAAAAACATGAGTGCTGTTGTCACTCAGTTGTGGGTCACTGCTATCTCTTCCCATGATACAAATTCTCTGAGTGAATCTGTTAAGGCAGCACTCACCTGCCATACTTTCTCCTCTGGGTCTGTCTTGGCCTATCCCTTGGTCTATAACACTCTTCACTTTTCAACCACACATCAGAGCACAAACACAACGTGTATAGTACACACACACACACACACACACACACAAACACACACTTTGCCTCGCTAATCTGTTACTTTGAAGATCTCAGCTCAATATCACTTCCTCACTAATACATCTCTGTCCCTATCCTGATCAGATCACTTGCGCTGTCTGATCATCCCTAACAGTCAGTACTTATCTCTGTAGGTAACCATCTATTTGTGGTGTGATTTGATATGCATTTCTGCTTCAATCAGCATAACCCAAACACATTGCTACATATTTCATAGGATCACAAAATTTTCCCACTGACTAAGCCAATAAGAGATACCCTAAACATTCTGTCATTCTTCGGAGTGAATCATCGTCTCTAAATTTGACTATTAAAAATGATGTATTCAACTAGTAGGCAAAGATCATAATGCAGTAGGTAAGAATACGACTAAAACTCTTTGCCAGGTTCCTGCCTTCCTAAGCACGGTCACTGTGCACCTTTAAAGATGAGTTTGGCTGAGGACCGTTCATTTGTTTGCGGTCTGCACAAGGCTTTGTGCTGAGGCTCCAGCTCTCATGAGGTAGGACACCCTGAGTTGCTTCCACTTGGCCTTGGTTTGCTTCCAGCTCAAACATGCCTGTGTAGCTGTCAGATTTAATTAAAGGGCAAGACAATAGCAACAACAACAGAAAAGCAGGATGGTTGAGAGACCTTGCTTGTTCTGTAAAACATAACATTAAGCAAGGATTTTCAAAAGGCAAATAAACAGAGCAAAGATCCCTGGAGTGCTCTGCGTACCAGGCAGTGGTAAAGCAGGCTGCTCATAGTTGATGGAGCCCTGCCTTCAAGGCAGACAGTGGGGACAGAAGGGAAGCTCTGCCTCCTGTGGGCTAAGAAGGCATAAACCAGTGTTCTGGAAGACAGGATTTGAAGAGGGGTCTGAACAGTCACACTTTATCTCTGGTGACAGCTGAATGTTCAGTCAGAAGGTGTTGTTGCCCTCAGTCCCTGACTCATTCCCTGGCACTGAGTGAACAACATCTGGTCTGCTAGGATAGCTGCTGGATATGGAGCAGTAGAGTGCAAGGAAGGGGCCTTCATTGCAGGAAGGAGGAAGGCTTACTTTGGGACATGTTTGGATTCTCTCCTTTCTACTTCTGGTCAGCACTGTTATCACCTCAGCCATGTTTTTCTTCACCACAGCCCATCCGCACACACTTCTCCAACCTCAGCCCACACACTTTCTCCTCCCTTGTTCTAGGTTAGCTTTAAAGCACCTGCAATGGGATCTCCTTTACTAAACAAACAAACAAACAAACACATAAACAGTAGAGGAGGGAAAAAAATAGAGGGACAAAGTCAAAACCTCTGGTAATGGCTAGAGAAAAGGAAAAGATAGGAGATCTTAAGAGCTTTTTGTCCCATAATTTAGGATATCCTTTAAGAAATAGCTACATTGTAGAAGAGGGGAATATTTCTTATATCAAGGTAAACTTCTTAACCACAGAGACAGGTAGAATAATAAGGAATATGCAAAAAACGAATAAGTAAATAAACCAAAGAAGATCCAATGGATGCCAGAGACAGGGAGTAAAGGGAGACACCAGAGCGCCCTTGGCTTCTTCAGAGTTGTTTGGATTACTTGTGGATTGAGTACAGATTTACCTCCTCTGAGTAGAGTGTCCAGCTGTGGGAAACCAGACTGAATCAGCCATCTGACTGGGGTGGGGTGGCTGTGACGGTAGGTTTGGCTGTCCCCTCGGACACCCGGAGCCTCCTACTGGTCTCTGTAGGTCACTTCCTGTGGAACTTTTATCTGCAACACCAGCAAGGAAGCGGAGATGCAATAAGGATCCCTGGAAAGGAAGTTCCTGCGGAGATGAGCAGAGGGGAAGGCGAACACCTGTGTGGGCGGGGCCTGGGCAGCAGGGAGAAGGCAGAGACAAGGTGTCTAAGCGAGAGAAACAGTAAGTGCTAGGCTGGAGCAATTTTGAGATTAGGGCTTTAGTTCTGTTTTTTTATAAAAAGAAACAGTCTTTGAAGAAAAAGTCACGCTGTTCTATTGTAATCTCACCTCCGCTCACACAGTTCGCGCCATTTCATTTCTGACCCACTTTCTTAATCTCCTTCGTTTGTTGCGTTCAAGAGCGGCTTTAGCTCCCAAACCCAGCCAGTACCTTGCTTAAATTGCTTTCATCTCCAAGTGCTCCTTATATTGATTTTAAACAGTTAAGCTGCCAATCAACTCCTCTCCTTGGGCAGCAGCCGAGGGCAGAGAGATTAAAACAACAAACAAATAAGGCTGAAGCGAGGAAGTTGGTTAGAATTTCCAAATCTGTGTCAGCAGCTCCCAGCAGCTCCTCTTTCTCTTTCCCACAATGGAGGTGCAAGATTATCACAAAGAGCTGAGGTCCAACTTCGTCAAGGGAAGAGTCATCCACAGTTTCCTCTGTGTGGAGAGCCATTTCAAGTCCTATAGTCATTCCAAACTCTGAAGACCCTGGGGGGCAAACACTATCCTTATGCTTATTATTATTACTATTATTATTATAAACATATTTGGTACAGGGGCTCACTACACAGCTCAGACACGTAGTGATCCTCGTGTTTTCAGCCTCCCTAGTGCTGGGATTACAAACATGAGCCACCATGCCCAGACTCAGTGAGCTCAGGGGCAGGACTGGTGTGCCATGCAGTACTGGGGCTTGAACCCCAGTCCCTGCATTTGCCAAAGTAGGTACTTAGTCCACTGAGCTATCTCGCTGGCCCTCTTGTACTCTTTTCAAAGGAAGAGAAAACTGAGGCATTGAATATATGAGTTGTCTGTGGTCACAAAACTACTAAAGGGTGGAGCATTATGCCACTGTTAAGCTGGCCCTATGACAGGTGTGAGCAGCCTGTCAGTGCTAGGGAGTGCCTTGCACTTCTACAAAAACTTTACCTGGGTGTGGCACAGACTGGCTCTTCTCCTTTTTTGGTGGGAGCATAGACTGGAATAGCCACTCTGGGCATCAGTATGGAGATTCCTCAGAAAACTAGGATTAGAGGTCCCGTTCGACCCAGCTATCCCTCTCTTGGGTATTCTTGCTGAAGAACCAAGTATAATCATGCCACAGCAATGTATGTGCACCCATGTTTATAGCAGCACAATTTGTCATAGCTAAATCTTAGAAACACCCCAATTGCACATCAACTGAGGAATGGATTAAAAAATGATGTGGTATTTTTATACAATGGAGTTTTACTCTGCTATAAAGAAAGATAAACTAGAGGTGTTTAGGTAAATGGCTGCAGCTAGAGGCCGTAATCATAAGTAAAATAAACCAGACCTGCATATGTAAACATCCTTTTGTCTCCCTAGAGTAAGAAACTGAAAGAGTTAATAAAATCTGTAAGTATAATAGATACGGCAAAAGGGCAAGAAGCTGCCCCAAAGGAAAGGACAACTGGGACAGGGGAAAAGAAATAGCTAAGATAATTACACTCCTAATTTCTATTGGGGTATTGAAAGTAAGAGTCAATGCCTAATTATTGGATCAATTTTGTGTGCCTGTATCTGGTCATCTGAACAACTACACTGAAAATAACAATAAGCAATATAATAATCATTGTTGATATCCTATCAATTTGTTTTAAAATTCTGTATCATTTTTATTTTTTAAAATTCTCTTTAAAATAAGAGTGGAGCTGGAATACTGCCTCATAGGAAAACAGAAAGTTAGCAGTACTCAGAACAGAAATGAAAGATATACACACCCTTTCATCCTACAGAGATGTACCAAGTTCTTATTCTGGTGGATAAGTTATAGTTATAGCTTACAGGGAACTCAAATCTATAGTATAATTAGAGATTATCCATCTACTGGGGAAGGTGGTGATGGAGGGAGACAAAAATGAAGATAGGTGATTAAGCAGTTTACTTTCCTTCAACTAGTAGCTCAAAACTCACCTCTTCTAGAGAGAGATTTCTCCACCAGCTCTGCTGCTTCCTTTTTTATTTTTCAAATTTTAAAACATAAAATATTTAATGCCAGATATTTATTTATCTATTTTAATGGAATGTGCCTTTTATTATAATAGATTTCTAAAGTATAAGCATTTACTGCAAAGCATTTTCAGGTCATACACAGCAATGTGTGTAAGTTATTCATCAATGGTTTCCTTATTTTTATTTATTTATTTTTAATAATTTTATTGAGAAACAAATAGCAATGAGACAGTTTCAAAACTGAT
>NDGM011191579.1:0-10264 GCA_002564305.1 Octomys mimax | reverse complement strand
CTCTCTCTCTCTCTCTGTCTCTCTAAATAAATAAATAAATAAATGTTTAAAAAAAAAGATCTCAGCTGAAATCCTACATCTGAGAGAACATTCCTGACTTCCCAGAACTTGGCAGGTGGCCCTGTTATGGGCTTTGAGAACTTACAATGATTTCTTTCATCATTGTTGATAATTTATGATATTTTTTTTGGTTAATGTTGACCAACCAAGGTGTGAACACCATGCAGACCAGTTTCAGGCTATTCTGCTGACCTGTTTACCAGCATCTAGAGTACAACAAATCAGCAAATTGTGCATTCAATTAAGAGTATGTTGAGGCCAGGCATGGCAGAGTATGCCTGTAATCTCCATATTTAGAAGCCTGAGGCATAAGGAGTACAACAAGCTTAAGCCCAGGTGAGTCAATTTAGTGATTTAGTGAGACTGTCTCAGAAGAAAGAGGAGCTGAGAATGTAGATCAGGGAAAAGACCCTGTGTTCAATCACCAGTTGCAGGGAGGGCATCAAAGGTCAAATCATGATTATTTATTGCTATCTGTGTTCACTGACTTTTGTAAAATATTTATTGACTTATGCACACTACAGTTTCCATTCTACTGGGACTAAATAATGTCAATACAGTAATTTTAGGGCAGATAGGGAAATGGTTTGAAATTTCTCAAAATAGTGTGTAGTAGCTACATTTTTATGTTTTTAGAAAATATTCATATTTGGCCAGTGTCAGAATTTGTCCTGCCCAGAGAAACTTTGCTAGTATTGCTCCAGTGGACAATTAAACTCGGTACACAGTTGCTCCTGGAATACGGGTTTGGTCCAGTGCTGTTCCTCTGTTTTAGCTGTAGGAGCCTGTGTGCCATGACAGGGTGACATTACGAAGGGAGTTGGAAGGTTCTAGAAAATGCCAGTGAAGGTGATTTTTTTCTATCATGGCAAGTTCAGTTGCAATGTTTTATTTTAATTCTGACCGCTAGATTTTACCGTGTGGACCCTTCTCTGAGGTTCTGTGAGATCTTGTCTATTGTCATGACAACAGCCATGTGCCATTGACCTTCATTATATATTTCTCACTGGAATTCTCCAGGAACCATGTAGCATGACACATGGCTCGTTGCAACAGACCAAGTACAGAAGCAAATATTAGAACCCAGCTGTCTTCTATTAAACTTCCAAACATGGAAAATATTGTCCATCTTTTCTCTTTTGGTTTTTTGAAGGGTTATATTTTGCAATGCAAAGGTGCCTACTCTTTTATTGCAAATAAAATATTTTAAATTTCTCAGTTTTAAAGTGGCAAGTGTTTTACATAAACAAAAATCTTTAACCTTTCACTAGTTTTTTTAAGAGTGTAAAGGTTTCTGAGACCAAGAAGTTCAATAATGTCTTTTGGAACCATTTCGTGGGTACAGATTTATCTGATTTTGCAATTGAAATATTTGAGATGGCTCCTTGCTTCATTTCTTGTGAAAATTGATTAGTTAATTGGTTTGACTATCTATTAGAGACACATGAATAAAGGTCTCTTTGGTATTAAGAGATATTAATGAGCAATAAATCCTCTGGCTTGCCCAGACTTTCACTTCTCCATTCTCTTTCCTGGAGGCAACTGCCCATCTTGCATTTCATGGGGGGGGGGTCTTTAGGCATTTACTCAAATGGTAGGGAACTGTATACCCCCTTATGTCCCTTTCTTATTCACCAAGGCAAGGAGACCTGATTCCTCTCCGTGTGTATCTCCCATGATGCATTTAACAAATGCAGGGTATTTCATGCACAGCTGAGACACCATTGCCTGTCTTCATTTGAAAGGACTTTAGGCCATTTCCCACCTTTCACTTCAACCCGCAGAGTTGTACAGACTATCTTTTTGCTTAACTGTTTGTGCATATGAAGTTAACATATATGCTAAGTAAATAATTAGAGATGGAATGCCTAAGCTATCAAAATTATGTATTTTTCAAGTGTGATAGATGCCATTAAACTATCATTCTAAAAAGTACATCAAGATTTAGCAAAATAGCTCAGTGCTAGCCCCACCCCCTGGGCATGCTGAGATGGCAATTAAGACAGGGCATGGTGGCATGTACCTGTAATCCCAGCTCTTGGGAGGCTGTAAACAGGAGGATCACTACAAGTCTGATCTAGTAGTGAGCCCCTGAACACCCTTCCCTAAAATACAAAAATAATAATAAAATAAAATAAATTTTTAAAAAATAAACAGTACTTCAAATTTATCCCTGTGGCTATTTGTACCCATTTTCAATATATTTTAGAATATAGTACATTATAAGATGTTCCACACTTGCCAGTCAGATGAGTAAAAAGCAGTTCCTAATTATATTTTTAATTTTCTTTTTCATGTTTATCTTCTAATTCTCATTAGTTTCCGGAAACGTGTCCTAATGTCATATGCAATATCCTTGACCCTGTACCTGGTCGCAGAAGTGTACCTTCAAGATCTTCTTCCCTGGCTTCAGTGCCCTCACCTCCTGGGCCTCATCTCATACCCTTCCCTTACTTCACTCCTCAGAGGAGGTCAGCACCTGTTTTTATCCTCTGAAATCAGAAGAGCCTGTAGGATTTCAGACATAAGTGACCTATGCCACCTAGTCTACTTCAGTTTGCAAATTAGCTTCCAAGAGTGGAACTTGCCTCTACTTTCTACTTGCAGGATTTTTATGTGCTCGGGAGGAACTTATTTTAAGATTAGGAAATGCTGGTTTGTTGGACTCTGGGGGGAATCATAATTAATGGAAAAACCTTGTGTCTGATGGAAACCTTCATCTAACCAATCATCCTAAAACCTGATTAGCTTCTGTGTACTCCCCACAGACACTGTGAAAGAGACGCTTGATTAAGCAGACCGTGACTACCTCAGCTTTGTCTGTCATGCCTCCTCCAGGGACCCCTCACAGTCAAGACACACTTTCAAAGAAAAGAGTAACTATATTTTAGAGACACTTCTGATGTCAGAGCCTTTCTGTATTTTTATGAATCTCTTATATAGATTCCTGTTATAATCATTTGCTGCCTTCTCCGTTCTAGGTTTTATTCCTGATGCAAACAGCAATTTCTCCTTTGACTCTGTTTATCTGAAAACATTTTTGGAATTTGGAACAGATAAGACAAAGCATTTCTTATTTGTTATATAGAAACCTGTCATTCCTTTGTTTGTGTATACTTGGGGCTTAACACTTACGTCTTAGTACCAAAGCAAAAATAGTGGGGAAACATTGAGGTTTGATCAAAGAGAAGTCACATAGGACATTTTTGGTGGAATTGGGCCTTGAACCAGGGGAGCACTAAGCTACAGCCTCAGCAGCCCCCCATCCTTTCTTTAAACTTTATTTCAAGATAGTGTCTCCCTAAGTGGCCCAGGCTGGCCTAGAGTGTACATTCTTCCCACCTCGGCCTACATAATAAGATTCTACATAATGTTAAAGCAAAGCAAAACAAACCTCATATCGTGCTAAGGGAATCCTACCTGCTGTAAGTTTCAGGAAATTATCCTGGCAGCCTACAGTGGGCCATCATTACTTGACTCAAGTTGCTATAAACAAATAGCACAATGAGTGAGGACATAATAGAGATTAAAACTAGAATTGCTGCTTTAGAAGATTCTACCAGATCCAACTAAAGCCTTTAATTCTGTGCAGCTTTAGATGACAAGCTGACCATTGCTTAGCATCCTCTGGACTGTAGGGGCTTCATTTCCTAGTAGACATCTAAGTGGAATGCCTACCTGCACAGTCTCCTAAAGCCTGGGTCTGCCCTGCTTGTGCCACGAGGTTATTGAAAAGCAAGCAAAGCCTTCCGTGAAGAGCATCCAACAGGAAGATATTTCAGTTAATTTCAGCTCCCTGCCAGCTCAAAAGAATGATGCTGTGCGGTGTGTCATTCCCGTGAAAGCTACACGCCGAGATCCGCTCAGTGACTCACCCTGCCTGTGGGAAGCCAGTTGGGGTTTTGAAGCTGCGTCATCTATTTCTTCCTTGAAGTCCTTTTGAATTTCATCAATGAGTATAGAGGGATATTTTTAAAACAATGTTTTTAAATTTTTCAAGACCAGTAAAAACCACCTTCTCTGGTCACGGTGCTGAAACTATTAGAAAGCTAGGTTGTGTTGAAAACAAATTCTAAACTAAGAACTAACAACAGCTAAGCATTATCGTTCTCACTAGGGGTCCATGGACAGAGAAGGGCATATGCTAAGAACCGTATACACTTAGAGGATAAATTCAAATGAATAATGGAGAACAAATAAGGATGAAAAATAACTTTGTAAAGAAGTAACATCATCTCTAAAAGAAAATTAGTCTAGTGGTTATTTCAGCAAAGTGATTCTTACTAGAGGCAAGTTTATTCTGATATAACTGAAGCCAAGAGATATTAGACACTGCTGGAAGTACTGATGTAAAGACACTTAAACTTGCAAAAATATTTTCTATTTTCTGTACTACTATTGAAACTGCCAATGGTTTTTTTTTTTTCTCAACTACTGTCTTAGCCCTAAATTAGAGAAAATAGTGAGAAACAAAACAAAAAAGTGATAGCATTATTAAGCTATATAAATAATGAGCTACCATTGTATTTTGCTTGGATGAAAGAAAATATATTCTGCAATGACTTCTTTTTTTCTTAATTCTGACTATTTGTTTGTGAGGACTTAAACAATTTAGGACTAGAAATGTTAGTTTGACATATATTTGCTACCACAGAAAGGGAAATTAATACTGAGAATGGATTCCTAAAATAGGTAACGTAACATTTAAAAGTATTGTGTGGCAGAGCAAGAAAATGAAAAGCAGCTCTTAACATTTTTAGGGTCATGGATCCCTTTGAGACCCTGTTAAGAAGAGTTCAACCTTGTTATTAATATTAGAAAAAAAGAAGATAGGCTTCTTAAAAATTTATTTATTTATTTTACTTTTAAAACAATGATGCAGAAGTTAATCTTAGTTGAGAGAATACAGGAGCCCAAGAGTATAGAGCCCAATTTAATCTCAGAATATTAGTGATGCACTATTCCCTTGCCCCTTCTGTTCCAACAGGATAATGATTGCAAACAATTGTCATTACCTAATGGAGTTCCTTAGGTTCCAGATAAAGCATTGGTGCATAGAGAGACTCAAAGCTTTTCCACAGTAGGAAATCTGCTCATTGGTGAGCTGAGATTCTAATCCAGGCAGCTGATGTTCGAATGTACACATCTAAATATAGTAGGTACTGTAGCGCAGTGTCGTATTTTTTTTCACAACTTCCAGATGGACTATGTCTTATTAGTCTCCCATTTTACTCTCAGATATGGGAACTGAGCTTCAAGGTGGTCCAGGAACTTGCTAGACCAAGGATGGTCTCAAGTCAGCCAACCATTCTGGCTTTAGAGGTAGGATAACAAACATGTTATATATAAATATTATAAGGAGTCAAACTGAGGGTATGCACGATTAGTACATGGGGTTATAAATGTCTCTTTCCTTCACCTTTTTTCCCGTTCTTGGTTATCCTGCTTGAGCAAGCATCATTTTTGAGCTACATTTTTAAATGTTAAAATTACTAAAATATGGTGAACATTTGAAATGTGGTAGATTGAACTGTTAAGGGGCTAAGCCTCTGGCCTTAAAGCCCGGAAGTACAGAAATGGTTTCAATGACAGGACATAAGTCTTGAGAGACAAGGTGTGAGCAGAAGCAGTTGTATTTGGCAGTGAGGAGGTTGTGTGGAGGGCAGGGGCTGTATATTCACCTGGGCAGTGAGAAGAGGGGCCAGGACCACTGTGCTGCCAGGTCACCAGGAGCAAGGAAGCTCCATCTCTAGAAGAACCGAGAGAAACACTTAATTTTAACTACATCCCAGTTTTGCCTAAGGCTGACCTTGCTCACACCTTACACAGCTATTCTTTTACTTCTGTTAAACCCTTGATCTTCAGGAAAATAGCCCTGATTTCAACAAACTTTAATAGAGTTTTAAAAATGCAGTTTGAAGACCTTAAATTTTCCACTATGAATTTTGTAAATTTGTGATTTTAACATGGAGCCTCACTGAGGAGGTGCAAGGCAGAGGTCCTAAGGCAAGCATTAGGCAGCTGATGTCTTCCAGGAGCAAGATGAGGCCCAGCGCTCGAACGAGCTGGAGCAATGACAAATGTTAGTCACAGAACAAGCTCACGGAACAGTGAGAAAGTAGAGAGATTACTCATTCTTCTCCCCCTTGCCCTGTGTAATTGAAGAGAGATACTCAAATTGGGTGTTTTCTCACTGTAAATGGTAGTCTGATTGAATTTATTGACCTGAATTGGAAATTTGGGGGAGTGGGGGGTGTTGCAGTAACCTTCCTGGGAAATAGAAGTCTACACACTGGATGACCTTTTCAGCATTTCACCTATTAACTGGCTGACAAACCGGGGAACACTTCCAGCTGGAGTTACTTTAGGTTTTGTTAAAAAGAAACCGAATAACTCAGTAAATTAGTCTGGTTAAAAAATAAATTAGCCTTCTAAAGTCCCAAATTTGCATTCAAACTTTTGCTACATTAGATATGGCTTGAAAATGTCCCTAAATGCAGAATAGGGTATAGTTTTCTCCGTATCTTTAAGACGGGGCAAGAAGGTTATATTCACATTAATTAGAAACTAGTGATAATTTAGGTGGCATTAGAGTAACATCTTAAGTGAGAGAGAATACGGTAGTTTAGGTTCTTCAGGGGTTTCTCTTTTTTATTAGCAATTACACTTATAGTCATTATATCTGGTTACTTGATCACTAAATGCTAGTTAAATATGATTGCAAGATTCAATTTTCAGCTTTTGATTAGAATGTGGTCTTTTACTATTTAAATCTATCTTTATTATGCCACTACATACTTTTAAAGTGATCATTTGAATGCACTGTTCAGCAATTAGCACAGGTGTTGTCACCAAATTAATTGTTACTACAATAGTGGTTATTAAGTTTAATAAGAAAAATAATTGCTCCTTATTGTTTAATACAGTTAGCTAGAAACCCACCCTGTGGGTGTGCATGGAAAGCAAGAGGATGGGTGTTTACTGCCTTGTAGGGTTCTTCCATTAGGAAGAAAGTGCTCCTAATTAAATCTCATTGCATCCTTCACACAAAGTGCATGAGGACAAATCAATGACAAGTGAGTGATATCAGGGCCTCAAGAGTTCACCATCCTCGATCATCTTGGGCTCCAAGAACACTTTCCACACAAATCTCACTTACATGTTCTCTTACTATAGCCCTCCCAATCAGCACTATGTGACTATCCAACTACAGAAATATAAATCTACATTCTTTTGACACATAAAAAAGCAGTCCATTTTGGTTCATTTTTATTTTTTTTAATTTTTTATTTTGGTGGAACCGGGGATTGAACTCAGGCCCTAGCACTTGCCAAGGAAGCGCTTATTCCACTGAGCCATCTCCCCGGCCCCATTTTTTGGTTCATTTTTAGAAAGTTCTTTTAAAGGGCCAGGGAGATGGCTCAGTGGAATAAGCTATCAAAGTTATCATTTTTGAAAACAAAATAAAAATATTTCTTTATCTTTTTAGAAAAATCAAAGAGTAACCTCAGGTTATAAATGCAAGTAACCTATGGTGCTAGTATTTTTTTTTCAAGGTTAACTCTACTATCACTTGATCTGCTTGGAATTATGTTTGAGCAATCAAGCAAGGCTTTCTCTCTAGACCTGAGAGTCCCTTGTCAAACCAAAAGTGTGAGATTGTAGAGGCAAGATGAATGGGTGAAATCTAGCCATTAGAATGGTTTCTCTTTATTTCGGTATTTCTTTCCTTGACATCAAACATAATGCTGTGTTCTAGGAAGCAGAAAGGCAAATCTGGGAAAGGAGAGGCAGCTCTCCTGTCTTTATAAGAGAACAACAAATTTAGGTGGGCAATTCTAGCAAATAGCTTCTTGTTTGATGTGTATTTGTCTGAAATTTTGCTTGAATTTGTCACTCCCCAGGAAATGATAGATATTCACTTCTTGCTTGTTTGTGGAAAATGAGTAGTTACCAAAGTTTAGAACACCTATGAAGGTAAACAGAGGCTTCTAGTTGCTGTCACAAACAACGATACTAATATATTGGCAGTCATTACAGCTCACCAACAAGCCAGAAGCTCCAGTATTGCTTCAGCGCTTACACAGTGTTTGTTCTGAAGTCTCCATTCAATATCAACCAGTGTGCGGCAGTCCCTTGGTGAAATTCTTGTAAGAAAAAGTCATCATTTCTTCTCATTGTTCTACTTGAATGAATACTTGGGAAGAAGCAAATTAGGTCCAGCTGAGACTGTCACCCACTTTTCCCCTAATTTGAAGGAATTTGATATGAAGGAAATTTGTCAGACTCTATTAGAAAGGCACAGAGAATATTTCAGTTAGCTATTACAGTACTTGGGCTTATAATGATTATTTATAGCAAACCTGGGGTTGCTGCCATTTTGTTGATCTGTATTAAACTCATAGAGAGTTTGGCGAGTGTTCAACTCACCTCTGCCTATGCGAGCAATGGCCATAGTCCACATTCCCTCTTACTTTTCTCCTGAGATGGATGAGCTTTCCTGAGTGTTTTTCTCATGGAGATAAAGGGATGAATCAGCTGAATACATAAATACACTTTCCAAACTCTTTGGTTACATTTGCTATGATTCCTTAGCTAAGGATAAAGCCAACAAGTACAACAGATTCTCTCCCTCCTGATAGGAGAGCCCAGGAATATTACATGGCAAAGAATGTAGACATAAGAAGTGGGGAAGTAGGGCCAAAATGATATACTCCCCCCCAAAAGGGGCAGGATCCAGAGATATTCTAGATCTCTCAGTCTCTTTCCTCCAAAGAACCTCCATAGCTCAGGCTTCAGGGATGATTAGCATCAAGCAGGAAGGCAGAGGTGAATGTCAGAAGCTAGACACATGTACAAGAGCCTTCATTTTATAAGTATTGTGCATCTGTGAAGTGCATCTATTTTATATCATGAGATAAAGTCTCAAAAAGCCATTGAGATACACATCTTTGTACCTAAGAGTTCCTAATAAAAGATGAAACTTTTTTTTTAATGTATTCAGTACATGGTCTACAGGGCCTCACTACACAGATCAGACTCAATCCTCCTGTTGTCAGCCTCCCAATCCCTGGGATTAGAGGACTCCACCACCACACCCAGTCTCATTCACCATCTCAGCATGCCCCAAGGGCAGGGCCGGCATGGCACATCTGGGATTGAACCCCACTGCTCCTGCCGAAGCAGGCACTTTAGTCTACTGAACTATCTGGCCAGCCCAAGAGTTCCTAATAGAAATAAATCAGGCAACCTCCCTCGCCATATCCTCCTCCCTCCCTCTCTTATATTTCTTATGTTCTGATTTAGATATCTAGTGAATGATTACTCATTTGTTGCTTACTGATGTTTTTAGATCATTTCCACCTATGTCCACTAGATTAAATTTCAGGAGTCTTAGAAAGAAAGTGTGACTGATAGATTTATAGGTTCATAAGACTTCTTGAGAAGTTACTTCAGGAGTTTCATTTTTTTGAAATAGTACTAGTTCTAAAGTTAGCAGCCAGTAGTTCACAAAAATAAATATTGATGCAGCAATGGATCTGCTCATTGCAGAAGAGATAAACCTGGTAGCTTTTAGTCATAATTTATTCATAATTCCTCCCAAGTGATATTCAGGGGTGAAGTTTGAGATGAAGAAAAACTCATGTATTCTTTTTCATATATTTTGAAACATAAGAGGCTTTGATGTATTCTGGGAGCTAGAATCTAAAAAAGAAGAATAAAGAATGACTTCTCTAGAATTAGGAAGGCCCAGGAAGTCACCTGAGAATTGTTAAAAATGTAAAAGTAATTTAGCAGAAAGTACAACAATAACAACAAAGTATTCTCCCTACTACCCACACACCAGTGCTCCTTCTCTGGACAGAGGCATGGTGGGTAAAGTCTCATCCTGTGAAGGCCTAGAGGTGGATGCCAGGCAACCCCCTCAGCACTCATTGCAGAGGCAGCATGCCTTCTGGGGACCTTTGGCTGATAGCTGACCTTGTAGCCTTGCTGCCTAGTTCTTGGCCCTTGTTTTGGGAGCGATTTCAAGGCTAGAAGGTGATGCGGAGATTGCTTGTGTACCAGGGCTCTTGTCCATGGCACGAACACCACCAAATTTTGAGTATATGCCATTCCTTTTACTTCTAATTTTGTGGTTCTTCAGAACTTATTCAGTGTACAAAATATATATATATATATATATATATATATATATATATAT
>NDGM011191573.1:0-11778 GCA_002564305.1 Octomys mimax | reverse complement strand
AGCCATGTGGATGAGTCACAGCCATTGCTTGGCCAATGTGCTCTCTGTGAACGCCTGAGAAAAGGAATCTAGACTATTTTTTTAATGCATCCATATAAGAATTTTTATTGCTGTGGAATGGTACAAAATCATTTTGCACTAAGTTCATTTTCCTATGGGGGGTCTCACTTTTAAATAAGAAACATGTATCAACAAGAAACATTAAAATATACTGTATCTCTAAGGGCTAGCTCATAGATTTCCTTGTCATGTCTCATTGCAGGAGAGAACTAGGGCAGTAGAATTTATAAGGGACAAGATGTGTCTCTTTTCAGTTTAAAAACTGATGTGAGCTTACTAAAAGGTTGCTGCCACTCTTGAAGTCCTGGCTGTTGGCATGCTGCAGCCAGCACTTGTCCAGTAAAGCTCTTATGATGATGGAAATATCCTCTATAGATATGGTGTTCACTGTGGTAGCATTAGCCATGTTTGCCTAATGAAGCCCTGTGATGTGGCAGCTGAAGAACATTTAAAGTTAAAAGGCCATGCATGTGGCTTTCATGAGATTCTTTTCCACTCAAAGTGACCTCAGAATTTCTTAAAACTGCAGAATCTCAGAATCTATATAATCCAGTTTAATAAGATCTCCAAATAATTTAAAGCATCTTATTGTTTAGAAGAGCTGGTCTGAAAGGGTTTCGTACACAGACTTAGAAGAGGTGAGCATTCCAGCTCTGAAGGGTCTCGGATTCTTTCAATTCAAAAGAAATTTATTCAAAGGGAGGTTAAGAATATACATGTTGTGGTTAAACAATAGGTCAAAACCCAATCTTTCTGCTTAATAACAAATAACTGAGCAAAATCAACGGTCATAGTTACTTTTCAACACCTGACACCCAAAGTTTATTGTAGCTCACAGTTTGTAGAGGTTTCAGTTCATAACTGGCTGGCTCCAAGGTAGTGTGGCTTGGCAGAGGGGAATAGAAGAGGAGGAAAGGTTGGGCAGAAGGTGTGCAGAAGGCTTTAAAGCAGTGAAGTAGTGAGGTAACAGCACCTACCTCTCCCTTTTATCCTTTCCAGTCTACCTGCCCTTTGGGCAGTGCCTCCCATACCCAGTGGGTCTTTCTGTGATGCACACTTTGTATTATGCCAAACCAGTCAATGAACTGATTTAGTAATCACACACCTCCAATCCCAGCATCACACATCCTAAATCCAGCTACCTTTGAAACATCAGGTCTATGAGCATATGAGGTTTTGGGGAACATCTAGACACAAGTCAAGTCTACCTATTTAAGGCTTGGGTCCCCATCTATAAAACATGGATGCTAATAAAATAGTACCCGTTGTAGGATGAAGTCACATAATGTGGTCAAGTGTTTACATACATAGTAAATTCTTAATATGATTGGCTTAACTCAGATTGTTGTTAATTCGTATTAGAATTGAGTTGTGCTAAGAAGACAGACAGACAGACAGACATCTTAACAGGCTTAGTGGCTCAATGTCTTTCTTGTGTATAAAATGTACTTTGCAAATCTTCAAATCTGTCTGTCCTAAAGAAAAGAGGGTCTGGAGTATTAACAGTGTGATTTCTGTCATATATTACATTGTTAGGATTAGAGTAGAAATAATGACTTGGCCTCTTTGAACCGTGAAATGATGCTTAAATTGGAAATCTAAGACCATAGTAGCAGCTCTTTAATTCCTTGGCATTTGAATTTCCCTTTCTTTTCCCCTGGAGTTTGTGGAGTCTTCCAAACAGCTGCATAATATGGCTCAGATTCTGCCTCTTTCTAACTCACAGCTGTGACCACATAAAAGTGTACTTCTTCTCTCTTGAAGAAAGACTGCAAGATTTAGAGGGATGTGTTTGGCAGGCTTGCTTTGGAGAGCAGCCAGAACTACCTTTTCAGTAAATTCTATGTCTGACTGAGGAGGAACCCAAGGCAAGCTTGAGCTACCAGTCCCCAGCTCACATCTGCATTAGAGGGTCTTGGACAGCTAAGCTGAGTGGGGGTGGGGAGGAAGCAGCCTCCTGGTTAGAAATAAGAGCTCACACTTCCTCAAAAATCCATATTACTCTTTAGGCACTAAAAATAATATATGCTTATTGAATGCAATTATTTTTTTTCAGGACCGGGGATTGCAGTCAGGCCCTTGCGCTTGCCAGGCAAGCACTTTGAATACAATATTTTTTAAAGAATACAAAATAGAGATATAAAGAAAAAAACAGCATTAAAAACAATACAAAATTTCACTAAACAGAGTAATAGGAATTCAACAGTGGTTGCTGTATTATATGATGCTATCATCAAACTAGTTGTTCGCATTACAAGATATAAACATGTAAGATTCATTTAAAGAAAAGAAGTTATAAGGAATTCAAAGGGAAAAAAAAATCAGAGTAAAACAAAAATTAAGCACTAATTAGCTGCTCTCAGAAGACTAGCAGAAATCAGTCACACAATTATCCAAGTCATTCTGCATATGTACACAAATATATCTTTTTCCCTTCTTTCATTTGTCCTTTTCCTCATCCCAGTTCTTCCTTCCCACTGAGCAACTTCCTGCCCTCTCACAGTATCTGCTGCACCCTGCAGACTTTCATTGCTCTTTGAGGTTCTCACACTAGCGAGATAATACGGTGCTTGCACACGTGGATCTGCTTCATTTCACTTACCCATACAGTCTCTAGCTGCATGCATTTGTTACAAAAGCCTCAAATTTATCTGTTTTATAGCTGAGTGATACTCCATAGTATGAAAATACCGTATCTTTTTTCTCCATTCCTCAGTTGATGGGCGTGTGGGCTGTTGCCAAGATTTAGCTATGACCAATTGCATTCCTGTAAACATGGGCACACATATATTGCTGCGGCATGATGATTTCAGTTCTTTTGGAAAAATACTTAGGAGTGGAATATCTGGCTTGAATGGGGCCTCCAATCCTAGCTTTTTGAGGAATCTCCACACTGATTTCCACAGTGGTTGCACCAGCCTGCACTTCTACCAACAGTAGAGAAGGGTTCCTTTTTCCCTACAGCCGCTACGGCATTGGTTGACTTCTTGATGATAGCCAATTGGGTATAATTTTAAAGTACTTTTTAATTATGCTTTCTGTCAGTGCTGGATATTTGGTATGCTTTACACACACATACACACACACACACACACACACACACACACTATTGATATCCTCATTATTCCACAGTGAATATTGTCATATCTAAATGTTTTTCTGCATGATTTTTCTTTTTCTAGATTATAGAAAATGAGAATTACTAAATATCTACTTTGAAAAGCATTGCCAATTTGTGTCTCAAAAAGGCACTAACTTAGACTTTGACCAGCACTGCTTGAACGTTGTTACAATATTAACTATCTTTAAAAAAATTTTTTTGATAGA
Source organism: Octomys mimax (assembly GCA_002564305.1). Lineage (NCBI taxonomy): Eukaryota > Metazoa > Chordata > Mammalia > Rodentia > Octodontidae > Octomys > Octomys mimax. The sequence continues at coordinate 8,391 of NDGM011191573.1, read as the reverse complement.
CTAAGGTCTTGTATCATTTTTAGACATATGGATATTTCTGATTACCATTGAGGTTATTTTTTTTTTCTTATCTTTTGCCATAGGTTATGGCTAACTCTTAATATGTCACTTCCATGCTGCTAGGAATTTGGGGTCACACATTCCATCCTTTTGGGTACACATCTTTCTACCAAGGTAATGCACAGTAGTGCTTGCCGTGATCTGTGGCCGGATAGCCTGAGCTCAAGACGGTGCCATCACTTAACCTACCTCACTCTGTGATCTCACTGGATAGGCTCATTTCACCTGTTAAAAATCCATTAGACAATAACAACAAAATTAAAGAGAAGAAAAAAAATGAAGCATGGACCAAATTGTTTTTTAAATTTTGACCAATTTTTCATACTTATATCTAGTAATTTGGACAACTAATTTGAAGGCAACAATATGCAGTACAGCAGCCATCGTTCAATTGCTATCATGTTTAATGAAATTCTGTATTGTCTTCAATGGGATTTTTTTTACTATGGTTTATTCTCTTTAAAAATAAAAAATCAGTACCACAATAAGAACAAAGCGAAAGCCTTTGGCTTTTAAAAGATAAAATTAAAGACCAAGGTATATTGCAAGGAAGTCACAGATGAATAAATCATTGTTCTGACCCTTTAAAAAATTCATTGAAATCGTTACAGGGATTGCTAAAGACTATGTTAGTTAATAAATATGCAAATCACCTAGAACAATAAGCTTGCATATGGCTGGCGCCCCATGCTAGCTGCTCTTACAGTCACCATGATTAGAGGGCAAGCATAGTCAAAATACTTAACTGAAGTGTAGGTGCGTTGCCTTTTTGTTGACTACACTAACCTGGGGTCCCTTCGCAGGTCTCAGTGGACTAGGACCTTTTCTTTTGGCTTGACCTTCCCCACAATTAAACAAAAGGAATTGCACTAAATGAACATTATACCAAATCTGATTTGACTTTGTTCAACAGACAGATAATGAATCCAGAGTTCCTCAGGGTTCTCAAGCTAATGTACTTTGCTGTTACAATTCCTAGATGAAGGCAGTCCCTAATGAGTTACCTATCATCACCCTCTGCCACTGCCATTTTTCTTGGAAGCAGCTGGATAGTGTCTTCAACTGGTCTTAGACAATCACATGTCTCTTGTCCAGAGCCTGAGCAAAAAATCCCCAAGGATTTGCACTATGGATAGCTCCAGAAGCACCTTTAGATTCAATGGAATGGAAAACAATGACAACAAAAAAATTGTGCTATGAAATGCAAAGTCTTTGGTAGTAGGAGATCGTATCTCCCAAGATTCCTCCCTTCATCCTATGCTCTGGGAAGCTCATAAGGAATTCTCTTTTCGAAAGTTTTCTGGCCTGTGAGGAGGGCAAAGGCATGTATTTCTTTGCTCATTCATCCATCCAGCAGGTGATTTTCTGACTGTATACTGTAACCAGTGCTTTCTCCTTCCCTGTATGCAGGTTGATTTGGAAATAACTGCACCATTTTACTTTGATTCTGATTTCTCTCAAATAAGGGTGAGTGGATTTCCTCAAAGGACTGCCTCCACTATAAAATGATGGTGATGGCAAGGACACTGATGATAATATCATTTATTGAATGTTATGGTCAGGCACTATTTAAATTTTAATGTACATTAATCCAAAAGGTTTTGTATCATCCATAATTTCCACGGGAGGAATCTGAGTTCTAAAAATTAATCTGAGGCCACACAATCAATGAGGGAGAACTAGAATTTGAATCGGGATCAGACAAAATCCAAACCACCCATTCCTTCATGCTGTTACCCTCATGATTCTTCCACTTGCTCTTTTGAGTCTTGAAGGCCAACCTTTAAGACCTTCAGACTTTTCATCTTTTGTTTTGTTTTTATTTCTCGGATAAGGTGGTTGGATGGTTAACTGGGTTGGCATGCTATTCACTTCAGGGAAAGTGTTTATTCAAAGCTGAGGTCTGCTGAGGTCTGTGTGTCTGCCAGGCTTGCATTGGTTGCCTTTCTAAGGTGATGATAATGTTCATCCTCAAGTCAGTCCACATTAGTAAAGTTAAGATGTGGCAACAAATGACTGAGATGAAATCTTGAAACCTTGTATAGAGGAGAAATGAAAGTAAAAACTAATTAGCCACTCTCCTTTTCACCTCATACTGGAGTGTTGTGCATTACTGATTTCAAGGAAAGACACATAATTACTTTTATGTGAATGTGAGACAGTGACTAAGGCTGGGAAGAATGGGACAGGCAAAGGAAACTCAATGGTGGTAAAAGATTGGAAGTCATGCTTTGATCAAGATTGAATGGGCTGTACAGATTACCTGGAAGGAACAGAACCAGCCATTTTAGTCCTTTCCATTACAATAAATCAGCTTATAAAGGTTTATTAGAGCTATTTTGAAGCCTTCTTGGCCCATGGCTTTGGGCCTGTGGCAGCTTAGCACAATATGGGAGGAGCACATGGTGGAGGTGGCCCATTCATCTCATGGTGAAGTGCGCAAGAGGAATCCTTGCTACCTGGACATCAGGATGCTGTCCCCCCCCCCAAAAAAAAGACCTAAGACCACCCACTAGGCCCCACCTTTTAAAGTTGCCACCACCTCCTACTAGCACCAGTCTTGGGGTCAAGCCTTTGTCACATGGGACTTTGGGTGACATTCAAAATCTAAACTGTAGCACCAGGGATGTAGATTAATGAGGAAAGAGTTCAATGTGACTGTCCCCTCTATGTTTTCCTATAATGTAGGGAAGTCAGAAAGAGGTACCAGGTAGAGCTATAGAAAATGTAATCAGTTTTGTGAAGCACTGATCCTGATTTAATAAGAAAAGAAGATAGTTCCTGGACACAGTTGACTTGAGGGCTGAAACAGGAGCAATATATTAGCCAACGCAAATGCACTGCACATTAAGCAATCTATTGATGATCTTTGTCACTAAGCTTTCCTCATCCTAAAAAGCAGAATAACACCCTGCCCAACATACTTAGCATTTTGTGTCCTGCATGGTAGCATGAACACAGAGTAGCACCAAATGGCACTGTATTGAGCATTTATGTTCCTACATGGTGTTTACAAGGTGTTATGGTTCAGATCTAAAATGTTCCCCAAAGTCTCATCTGTTCAGGGTTAAGGATAATCTGATAAGATTATAATCTGATGACATTAGTGGAAAATGATACAGACTCACACATCAGGACCCCACTGAAGGGAATCTGTTGTGTGGACATGATCTTAGCGACTGTATCTTGTCCCTGTGCTCTCCCTCTCCCTTTCCTCCTCATCTAGCTTCCTTGCTCCCAAGAAGCGAGCAGTTTTCCACTGACTGCCCCATGTTATGGTGTCTCTGCCTTGTCACAGGCCTAAAAGCATGGACTGAAACCTCTCCAACTAAGAACCAACATAAACCTTCCCTTCCAAAAGTTGATTTATGTCCAGGATCTTGTCACAACAATACATAAGAGTTAACATCAAGCTTCTGTTTCCCCAGGATCATTTCTTTTTCTCTTTTTCTCTTTCTCCCTCTTCCCTACCCCATTCTTCAACCATAGCACTATACCATTCCCTAAGAAGTCTTATTCCTTAAAACCAGGAAATGGAAGGCAGTCTTTGTCACAGACGCTGCTGGCAAGCAACTGTGGCTCTCTGTAGCCATTTTTGCTGCTAATCCTCCCTTTTGCACTTGCTGTTTTGCTGTTTTCTGGTACAATGAACTGCTGCCCCCTGCCATGTTCCACTCTGTGTTGGAGCCAGCTGAGTATGGGCTAAGACCTCCAGTAACTGTGAGCTAAATAAACCTTTCTTTCCCTAATTTTGCATGTGGGATATTTGTCCTAGCAAAGAGAAAAGAGTAACTGAGATAGGCAGCTACCTGTATGTAGTGAGACACCTCTGATACTGATAGAACTGAGCTTAGTTAGCAGTATAAATGAACGAAGAACAGTAAATAAATGGATTGTTTACCTTTGAAGGTTATTTCCATGTTGTGGATTCACTGATGTTCTACATACACCCACAAAAGAGCCTCCATCTAAACGCCTCTGATATAATTAAGAAAATCAAAATATTTTTTAGGAAAATCAAATACGTCCTTGAAGCAGCCACTGGAATAAAAACTAAGATACAAGTTGAAGCATAAATAATAATTACTAAGAGATGTGTAAGATAAGGAAATAATTTCTTATGCTTCATAGACTTTCAGAACTAAACCTTTGGATTGTTGCTGCAGAAAGAGTAATTGAAGCGAGGAACAAGTTGCTTTATTTTCAATATCAGTATCATTATTGAGTAAGCTGCATCCCCTTAAGTCTGCCATATCTGGAAGTTGTCAAAGACTGACAAGCCTTCCTTGTCCAAAGCCATATAGTAAATATTTTCAGCTTCAGGATCTCTGCTGGAGTGATTTGATTCTTTTGAAGTCAAGTAGGCATCATCAAACAGTTTGCTCATGACCAAGTACGGCAGTGTCTCAGTTACTTTCCTCTCAGAGCTGGGACAAAATACCCAGCATGCAAAATGAAGGAAGGAAAGATTAATTTAGCTCACAGTTAGTGGAGGTTTCAGCCCATACTCAGCTGGCTCCAAGGCACAGTGCCACATGGCAGAGGGTGGCAGGTCATGGCAGCGGTAAACAGCAAAAGCAAAAAGACAGGAGCAGAAGCAGCAGCAAGCAAGCCTCTCTCCCTGCTTTATATTGCTCTCAGATTATCCAAGGGTGTGGATAATCACACCCATAATCCCAGCATCAGATTATGAGTTAATCATGAATTCTAGGAACCCACCCCAATAACTGCATGAGGGTTTAGGGGGATACAAACCACAACAGGCTGTGTGCCAATGAAATGTTACTTATGTGCTCTGAAATTAACTTTCATATAATTTCACACATCATAAGATAATCTTCCTGAGCTGGGAAGACAGCTTGACAGTCAAAGAACCTGCATGGCCAGCACAAGGACCCAGGTTCAATCCCCAGTACCACATGTCCTGCTGACCACTGAAATGGCATGGTGGCACAGGCCTATAATCCCAGCACTGGGGAGGCTGAGACAGGAAGGTTACTATGAGTCTGAACTGTGTAGTGAGACCCTGTACCAAATAAATAAATAGAAGAAATATTTTATTTAAAAAATTTTAAATATGAGATACTCTTATTATTTTAAGTTGTTAATGTTATGACCACCGTTCTCAGATCATAGTTCTACATGAAGAAGCCATGGTTTTTACTTGAACCCAGGACTTATAGCTGCTGATCCCTGAGAAAACGTTTATGATTCAAACCCTGAAGTTATTTTTCTTTTTTAACCAGCAAAAAGTGCTATGCTTTCTACATGAGCCTGTTATAACATTTGCAAAAACGCTACTGATGAGGTTGGGCCCATTCAGCGTGGTATGGCCATAGATGGAGAAGCCCTACAGACATCCTCTCATAGAGAGTATGAGAGTAAAATTACTCTCATAGAGAGTAATTTTATTGAAGTTTCTGAAAATCACACTTTCTAACACAAAAATTAGGCTTTGTGTCTTCTTTCATGTCACATGAAAATTTCTACTCAGACATGGGAATAGACTGAAAATTATTATTATGAGATACACAAGGTCATTGAGCTCCTTCTTTTGGCTGTTTTGAAAGGTCATTGTCTTTATGATAATCAGGAGCCCAGAACATTCTGCTTCAGCTGCTGCTGGAAGGTATTACCATTAGGGAAATGGTCTAATTAAGAATTGGTGTGTGGAAGTGGGGAGGGGGTGGAGGTGAGTGCCTGGAGACCAGGAAAGCTGGGAAGGTGAAATTACAGGAGTTGACAACAAAGGAAACCCAACTGATAATTATAGCCAACTTCCTCCTATGCCTGAATTCAAAGCTTAAAATGTATCAGTTTTCACATTTGAATTATTATACTCAACTAATGACAGCATACTTAGTGATATGTCAACATTTTAATTCTGAATGAGTGCTAATTGGGTATTTTAGTGCTGAAATTATTTGTTACTTAAAACACTGACACAACCTGAAATTCTCTGGATTTTTTTTAATAACTCAGTAACACATGTAGAATGTATTCCTCTAGATTTGCTTGCTCTATTCAAAATGCATAAAGTCATGATGAATACATCCAAATTATAATTATTAGACTTCATCATGACTTGATAGAAGAGTCTTCTGAATCAGTGTGTTTACAGTGCAGATTGGGAAAGGGCCAGCTTAGTGTTGTGTGCTTCAACTGGAAAACCGAAAGGACCTCTCTTCTTTCCATCTGCTCCTACCACCCCAGAACAGATCTGGGGAGAAGGCCTGCCTGCCTATCTAGCGCTGTCCTAGGTATTGGAACATGGGGCAAAAAAAAAACAAAAATGCAACGTGCACCCTCTAGTTCTGATGGTAATGTAGTTGTAACACAGAAAATGTCTTCTTTATCATCCCATATTTTAAAACAAACATTGAAGCTTATGCTTTCTCTGCCAAAATATAATTATCTTTTTCAATTTATCATGGTATAACACTAATTTTTTTTGTTTGTTTGTTTGCTGGTCATTGAATCCAAGGCTTTGCCCAATTTAAAACATTTAAGTCAGTATCTGAAGAACCTCGAAGATAGTATGCAAGCTGAAGTACAGACAATTCACAAAGAACAAATACTGTATGCTTCTGTATCCCTCACTTTCTCTGCCCCCAAGCTCTGGGAACCAGCATTCCATTCTTTTATCTACGGATGTGACTGCTCCAGGGATAGAATATAGAATCATGCAGTATTTGTTCTTTGTATCTAGTTTATTTCAATCTGCATACTATCTTCAAGGTTCCTCAGAAACCAGTGTAAAAAACTGTAAAGTTTTTGTCCTGATTCATTCAGTTGATGCTTATATCTCAATAATCAATGGTGTTTCTCATTCCTTTTTAAAACATGTTTTCAAATGTGGAGTGCATTACCAAACAATGTTTTCATTTTCTTTTGTTCAAAAAAAAAAAGTTTCGATAGGTTGAAAATCTTTGAATATTACTGTGTAACTAGGGGAGCCCATGCATTCTCTTTTTGGGTTTAAGACCCTATTTTGAGAATGGTCCTTTAGGCTTCTTCCAAATTAGAAATAATTGAAAGAGCAAAATGAAAGACAGAGGACAGGAAACAAGGAGGTAGATGTTCTGCAGGTGGGGAGGGGATTAAAGGAAGGCGGAAGAAACGGGGAAGTAAGAAAGATTAAGGTACAATCTGTAGCTATACCAGCTTCCCACGACTCATGTATTCATCATGTGTCATGAATGTGAGCTAATAAAAGATGACTTAGGAAAAAAGTACAATGTTTTAAATAATGTACAAAACAAATGCAAAGTTATTATAAGGAAAATGAATTTTGAGGTTAGCCTTACAGAAAGGTCCATTATAATATTCTAAATTTTTCAGATTACCAAAGAATAGATGAATAGGAAAGGAAATAAGTAATATTCCAACTGGGGGACTCTTTTTTTTTAATGTAAACTTTTCTTCATGTGATCCACAGGCAACCACGTTAACTAGCACTTAAGAAGAACTGCCGCACCCTCCCCCCACAGTGGGCTGCCTCACTGGTACCCAGCCCCGGGAGCTGCTTAGGCAAATGAGAGCAGCTAGTTTCCTGAAAGTAGAAAGAAGCAAGAGCAACAGAGCTGTTAATATTAATTGCTGAGACCAAGTCTCCAGATGCAATTCCAGCTGGGGAAATTATACCGCTGGCTGCTAGCCCTTGGTTCTGTTGTCAGTAATAACAAGTAGGAAGCCCCATCTCTCCAAATAATAGGTTTATTTTAATATGATTTAATTGATGACAGGATTTGGAATGTGGGGGAGTAGCATTGTATTTGTGAATGTTGTATTAATGAAATATGTGCTGCACACAGACAGAAATAGGCCCAGAAAAATGTCATTCCCTAATGATCTACGATCATGGTACAGCTTAACCAGAGCTCTACAATCTCCTGGCTGTAGACAGGTGGGCCTCATTGGTTCCTAGTAGCTCTCCTGACACTGTTTATAAATACTCCTTCACATATTTCTCTTTTTTTTACTTTAAAAATTATATTAGTACATGTTTGTAGCACATAATGGTTGCATATCACGTCTAACTCCTTTTTCCATCTTCTTCTTTCTCTTCTTCTTTCCTCCATTTCTTGATCCTCTTGCTATTTGCAAAAGATAGATATCCTTGATTCCTATTATCTTTATCTAAAATCAGCTGGATGTGATGTCATGTGCCTATAATCTCAGGAGACCCAGGAGGCTGAAACAGGAGCATTGCTGTGAGTTCAAAGCCAGCCTGGACTACATAGCAAGACCGTGTCTCAACATGTTTTTTTTTTTGGGAAGGGTCTACAGGGTGTTCAGGGTCTCACTACTAGATCGGACTCGTAGTGATCC
>NDGM011191570.1:0-11124 GCA_002564305.1 Octomys mimax | reverse complement strand
TGAACTCAGACCCTTGCGCTTGCCTGGGAAGCGCTTATTCCACTGAGCCATCTCCCCGGCCCCATATATTGTTTTTCTTAATATTTTTCTGTTGCCGTGTGGGAGAATCTTATATCTCCCCAATACTTTCTTTAATTTTGGTTCCTTTTTGATCTTTTCCAACATGTTTCTTTCTCTTTCAGCTATATTTAATTTCTCTACCCTTATTCAATAAATGAAGGAGAGAAGTAAGTAGGGAGGAAATGAGAGAGTGTAATAATTTTAAAATACAGGCAAGTTCCTGTCTCCAAAGATTCCTTACTTTTCAAATGAAAATTGCCAAAAATTTGCATTAGTAGAATTTCTTTTACAAATTTTCTGTTATTTATAATTTAAAGATCTTTTTAATGATAATAATAGATATCATTTGTAGGTTAGTTAGATTTAAAAAGTAAGTTGCTTTTCCTTTGAAGTAAATGTTAATTTTTTAAAGATATTTATTTTGAATTTCAGATTTGTGAAAGTTCCAAATCTAGAAATATAGTACAGTTTCACATATCTTTCTTAGAATTTCTACTAATGCAAGAACCTTACATAACTACACTACCTTTAAGAAAATTAAGAAGTTTACATTAATTAGCAAAATGCTTCTAAAATGCAGACTATTGTAATTTTATTACACGACCATTTTGCTTTCTCTCTCTCAATACCTAAGGAAGGTTGTGTGCTGCATTTAGCCAACACGCCTCCTTAGTCTTCTCAACACTGGTCATTCTTCACTTTCTGCTTTTTCTCTTTAATTGTAGGTGTAAGCAAAGTGGTTAGTAGAACAAACTTCGATCTATGCTTGGCAAATAATTTTGCATGATGAGAATGCAGTTATAGTCTTTGCAATGATACACATAGGAAAATTCCCATTCAAGTTGTATCACATCAGGCAGTATCTGGTAATGACAGAAGGAGCTGTTGAATGAATTGAGTGTTTTTTTCTCTTGCATACAACTTTCATTTGAATATATATAAATATATATATATATATATATATATATGTGTGTGTGTGTGAATATTTTTAAGTAGCATATGCTATTGTCATACATGCTATTGTCATACAAATAAATTGTTCTCATTCATAATGTTTAGTGAGATAGTAATAGTGATAAGTATAGAATTTGAATTATTTCATGAAAATAAACTATTTCTAACTCATTATAAGCATTTATTCTAAATTTATAAAACAGTACCTCAGTCCAAAATTTAATTTGCTCCTTGATTCTGAGGAAGATGGAAGCATTTACGCTCCTGCAGGGAAAATGACTGCAGTCCTGCCACCAAATATGTAGTTCATGAACAGAAGCAAAATTATTTCTTATGCTACCTTTTACAAAATTGATGCCTTTTTAAAATGAGGTATTAGTTACATTTAAAATTAGCAGTAACAAACTTGAGTAGTATAGATTTGTAAAAATCTCAAAATAAAGTAATACAATAAATGAAGGAGAGCAAGGTTTAAACATTTACTTCATCATTCTATTTCTATTTTTTGATAACTACAAATATTACTAATACTGATGTGTTGAAAACATACATAGATTTCAGTGTTGTATACATTTCAAGTTTTTATTATAGTTAATGATTAAGTGGCCACAAAAAATCATTATTCTAGCCATAAAAAATCTTGAAAAACTTTATAAATTTGCATTGTCATTTCATGTCCATCAACTAAGCAAATAAAGAGTTAAATCAATATCAATTAGTCAAATTTTAGTAATTCAATGATGATAATTTGAAAATAGAGAAAGTGCTTCTCTATTTATATTCTGGAACTTAAAAGCATAGTATGCTAAAAGAAGTTTTTTTTTTTTCTCTTAAATTTTTCTTATCCATGCTATTGAGCTGTTTATCTTAGTCCCTTTCATGCCACTGAGACACAACACATCTCAGCACCTAAGCCTCACTATATAAAGGAGGAGAGCATTATTTTGGCTCATCGGCTCATCCCAGTATCAGTGGGCTCTAAACCAGAAAGGAGCTGAGTTGTGTTGCCACTGAACTATCTCTCCAACCTTAATTTTCTTTAAAAACAATATTTTTCCTCAAAGATGTGTAGTACCATTTAATAATTATACATAATCATGAGGCAAAGGGTGATAACTTGATACTCGCATGGAACATGTGATGATCAGATGAACGCGATCCATATTTGCATCTCCTAATCACTTTTTATTTTTTGTGTTGAGAAATTTCAAATCCCTGTATTCTTTTAATGAGTCACTGTGCCCCACCAAATCTGGGAAAAGCATATTGATTCATTGTCTTGCTATTACTGACTGCAAACTGAATGTATCTTTATATTTTATTACATTTTAAAGTAAAAGAATATTGGAAGTTATAAATTACTGGTTATACAATTTACTACATACAGTAAACTGCAAATCAATTAACATTTTTTGCTCATTTTTAAGTTATTAGGGTAATGCTGGTCTAATATTTTCATGGATTTGAGGAAGGTTTTAAATGAAATGGTACAAGTGACCAAGCTTTTCCAGTAGGAAAATTATATAGAAATATAAGTCACTGCCTAGTTTAGTAGTTGTGTTTGATAAAATGATTTGAAAATGGCTGAATGAATGGACAAGATAATTGAGCGTATGAATAGAAATGATTCAAAGTCATCAGAAATCAGCATCATATGTTAGCACTTGGGGCTACTTTAGCTGAACTTTTAGAAATTTTTTGCATGAAAAAAATATTATATTGGAGACCTGAGGCTTATAATCTCTTCTAGATTTTCTTTCTTACCTCCCATCCATAGACCACTTATATGAAATTGAAATCCCTCTATACTGACTCTACCCTTCCTCATATCTATTTTATTTAAAATATGCTCAAGATTTCTTTCATTATTATTAACCCATATTTTTAGATAAGTTCACCATTAGTCTCTCTATATTTTGACTACATTTGAGTTTCAGTTTATAAGTCTGGTAGTTAATTGAGGCACTTCTAATGCTGCCAGTTCTTTTGTTCTCACTTGCTGTGTTATTTCTTACTGCTAATTCACCAAGGTATATTAATACAGAATGCTCTAGTACCTGTTCCCTCAGAGCTTTTTAAACTTTGATAATCTATGCATTCCTAGATTTGGAAAATATATATCTATTTTTATTCATATTTATATCTGGCCACATTTTGTTTTCCAGAACTATCAAATTTTCAACTGAAAATAGATAACATTCTGTACCATTTGGAACCAAAGTAGAATCTTATCATCGAAGGATTTTCAGACTTTTTCTTGGTTGTTGCAAGCATATATCTTCACAAAATTCATTTTTAAAAAATATTTACATTTATTTTTATTATATATATAGTGTGTGTGTGTGTGTGTGTGTGTGTGTGTGTGTGTGTGCATGTGTGTGTGCAGGGTCTGCAACTGGAACTTGTAGTGATTCTCCTGTTTTCACCCTCCCCAGCGCTGGGATTACAAGCATGTGCCATGAAGCCCAGACTCCATTGCCGGCTCAGTGTGCACGGAGGCAGGGCTGGCAGGGCAGGTGGTGCCAGGAGCCCTGGTCCCTGAGCTTGCCTAAGCAGATGCTTAGCCCACTGAGCTATCTCGCTGGCCCTTATTTCTTTATGTATTCATCTATTTTTAAGGAATACAAAATAATGATTTTTAAAAACCAGCATTAGAAAAAATAAAATACTTCATTAAATAAATAAATAGGAGTTCAACAATTTTTATTCTCAAAGAAATGTGATCCCAGACTGCTTGTAAATTACTGTAATGTTGCTTCTGTTGCATTGAAATAAATTTGGGGATGTTTTAAATATTGTTTCTCTACATATTAAGAGAATGAATATTTAAAAATACTGTTCTCTGTTTAACATTATTCTATTTATCTTTGGAATGTAACTTATTCTCAAGCAGAATCTAATATATTCCACATCTGTCACAGCATCATAGATGTTTCAGTGTTCTGTACATTGAAGAATGATTGGTCCTTTGAAAGCATCTCACTGAGAAGGGCCGTCCACCCTGGAGACACTCCTTCCAAGGAAGAATAATGGATCAAAGGATACTGTCTTCATTTTTGAAAATTGCTGTGCTAGCGTTACACAAATAGTGAATATGTAATCCCTTCTAAAACGTAATGGAAATTGATGTTTATATTTTGCTTTCTGAATCAGTCTTTATGTTACTTTTCTTTATTGAGTGTATGATCAGAGTTCATTGCTCATTTAGAAATAGCATTTTAGAGTTTTGTTAGTTTTATTGTTGGGTCAAGTCTTTTGTACTCTGCAGTAGTTAAATCTTTGGCTAGTTAATCTCTCTCTCTCTCTCTCTCTCTCTGCCTATATCTCATTAAAAATAAATGAACAAAGGGAACAAAGGGAAAGTATAAGACTTACAGTGTGAATTCTTTTTGTTTTCTAAGCCTTAATTTTTACTTAAATAACTTCCAGTAATAATGGGATGGGCCAATTCTGTCACTTCTTTCTAACACCAATGAACCATGCTGGGTTGGGTGACACATGTGCAGCCAGTGCCATCCAGGGTTGTATTGGGTGAGGTCTCCTAGCAGAGGTGGCCTCAGGGTTGTCCCTGGCCCAGCAGCTGAAGAGAAATTACTATGGGACACAGATTCTTGATTTTTCCCTGGTGATACCCAAATAGGGCTGGTACTGAGTGTTAGTCTGCACTTCCACACAAAGGCCTTGATGTTGTCAACAATGTCCTCATTGTGGATGTCTATCTCATATCTCATGCTATGGACATCCTAGATGTGCTGAAACCATAGACTGTTCATGTTGTTTATTGCCTCAAAGCCAGCATTGCCACCTGGCTAGCCTGGGATCATCCCTCGGCTTTAAAATATGGCTCAATCAATTGCTTTATTTTTCTAAAATAGTCCTTGAATAATGAAGAATTCACTTTAAGTTTCATCCCTGTGACTCACCACTATCTATCACTGAATCATTCTTTACATTTAATACTGGGAATTGAACTCAGAATTTTACACTATCTAGGTAAGCACTGTGCCACTGAACTATATCCTTTTCCCCATTGAATCGTTCGATGGTTCTCCTGAAGAGCACGATGGCACCATGTGGTTACCACTCTGTGTCCCCCATAATACTGTTCAGCACCATCATGAAGAAGAGTGAAAATCTTGGCTTAGACAGCCAGTGAAGAAAGTGAAACTGTTGTCTCCAGTCCAAATCTCCGCAAGCACTCAGCAGCGGCCCAGCTCATCTGCTGGCTGCTCTCTCAGATTTGTGTGACATGAATCCCTGTAGACCACCACTATCCTCTTTAGAGTTCCCGGGCCCACAGCCAACACAGGTATATCCTGTCAGGGAAGTGCTGGATGACGAATCCTCATTAGGACAGGATGACTTTGGCTCCAGAATTATGGCTCAGTAGGATAAGCGCTTGACTGGCAAACGCAAGGATCTGAGTTCAATCCCTGCTTACACTAAAAAAAAAACCAAAACAAAACATAAATTCCTAATTTTTAGAGAAGCTTCCCCTCAGCATCAAGGATCACCTGATAAGCCTCCACTGGCTTTGATTTCAGCATCGTTTTTCTAGGTTCAGCTTGAACACAACATTTAGAAGAGTGGGCATGGGTTCCTGTAATTTTTAGGTTGCATTTCAACTGGGAGATGTGCACAGAATTCTCTCGCAGTTCCACTGCCCTGCTTCTTCACGATCACAGTGATCTCCTTGGTCCGGTTAAGTTCCATCCGGGAAGTGTGGAGAAAGCAAGGGTGATGATTGCAGAAAAATCTTCTTTCCATTTGTGGTTTTACATGCTTCAGAACCTGGGCAGCCAGCAAGTCCCTGAGCTGACCATGTGGCCTGAGGCCAACACCAGAATCTTTGGATTTAGCAATGTCCACTGAATGCTTTGCTGGAGGATGGACCACATAATGAGATTTCAAAATACGATTTAATTTCTGAAATAATAGCAGTGAGATTTTTGGGAGCTTACTGAATTCTTATTTTCATGAATGTACCACAAACTAGTTTACTGACATAGCTGCTACCATGGATACATTTGTAGGTGGGTTTAGCTTTTATAATTTCTTCAAACTTGGCATAATTATTTAGAAGAAGACTATCTAATTTCTTCACATTTTATGACAAGTTACTAAGATATTTTGTTGTAAACCAAACCTCTCTCAGTTTAGCTAGTTAGCACTATACTGGTGTATTACTTTTTCTTGTTTTGTGGCCAGCTTAGCCCACCGTGGGGCCAGGGTTGATGTGGCATGCGGAGCTGGATGTGGTCACTGCGTGCTTGCTTAAGAAGGCACTTTAGACCACTGAGCTCTGTCACCGGCCTGTACTAGTGTTTTAATCATGGTTGTATGAAAAAATGTTTGCCTTCTTTAAAAAATACTATACATTGAATTTATAGAGAAGAAATAGCGTTTAATTAACTAAAAAGTAAGGACTATTTTTAAACAGGACTGTAAAGTATCAGCCATGTGCATTGTTGTTACCTTCTTAATCTTTTTCACTGAGCTTTCTAGCTTTTACAAGATCACATTAAAAGAAAAAAAAAGGATTCAGCAATTTGAACTATACTTGGAGCTTCATGCTTTTGTATGCAATGAACACTACTACTATTTATAGAATGATGTATTGTTCTTGTACATGAATTGGGGAAGGACTTGTTACAGCAGTATAAGAATTGCAAGAAGCTGAAATACTCAGCTCTTCCCTAGCCACCTCAATGCTCTGGCCTACTCTTACCTTTCCCTATCAAAAGTTAGAACAGCCCTCCTAAACACTCCCTCTAAGATCTCATTTCCTCTACCACAGCAATTATAGACCAAACAATAATATATAATAAGAGAAATTCACAAAATGAAGTTTCTCTGGATTTAGCTTGAGAAAGTTAAGAATGATTAAATCAGGTACAACATAGATACTGAATTAAGAGTTCACATAAATGGGTAGAAAGAAATATTACCTCATGCTTTTCAGATGCCCTTATTTTGCCATTCTTTAGATACTATTTTAATAAGAAAACACAGTTAGTTTAAAGTGTTATGACGAAATGATTTTGTGGCTCTTTTTCCTTCTATAACATTTTTTTCTCAGATAAAGACAGTCTATTTTATTGCTTTCTATAACAGCAGTAGGTTTTCTGAGAAATGCATAGCCTTGTGTGTACCTAGGAGATATCTATGACCACTGTGCTACCCCCATAGGACTTGGCAACAAGGAAAGTGATACACCTCTGCTGATGTTCATGATATTTGCTATGCTCTGAGTAATGAATTGTCTTATTTGATCCATTAAATCTCATTGCCCTCTTTCAATACATATGGGATTATATTTGATTTGCACCATGCCACTGTGTATGAGACCAGGATTCATTCTTAACAGTAAGTAAATAAGAACATTCTAAGTAGAGTCATGATCTATCAGTCCTTCAGAAAGTGTAGAGAATTATTTTCATCAAATTACTTACCTTTTTGTTATCCTAATCATTTCTTTTCCTGCCCAAATGTAACAGATGTTTTGAGAATTGGTATAGAGAAAGCAATCTGACATCTTAGAGATACCAAGAAACTAAATAAGGTAATATGAGGACACTGTATACTTGAGAATATAAGTAGTCATGTGCAAAGACATGATAAAGAAAACTACAGATGTTAAATAATTTAATGTCTAACCCAGTTATGTATTAAAGTGTAAAAATAGCTGATATTTTTTTCCTTTCATATCTATGTATCAAACAGTATTTCCACGACAAAAGTTCCAAGTAAATGTCAAATATAATTAAAATTTATCCTAAACATAAGTTGTGTCATGTCTGCTTCAAATAACTACATCCAAATCATTATCTTCTTTTACCAGGATAAGAAAGACACCACTTTATTCTTCCCCTCATCAGTTTTGTTATCTTCCATAATTATCATTCTTGAGTCAGATTACTCTTTGGAAACAAAGATGTAAATCTAATGGTGTTACTCTCTTGTTGAAAGATATCCAATATCTTTCCACTAGAGTCAAGGTAATATTTGGACTCCTTACAATGAAAGATTCTATAAACACTGTTGTATCTAACTGTTCATGACCATCATATATATCATACACAGTAGGCTGCTTTTTTATGTATATATTTATAAATATCATGTAGGTTGTGTTCTTTATAATTCAGAGGTAAATATATTTAAAGTGCGTAATGTTGAATAGCTATTGTAAATATTTTTCTAAAATACTATGATTTTGTACTCTCTACTCCATGATATGAATCACTTATATAAGGATTGTTTTACATTTTTCTCAAAATTTTTTTACTTCTTTTGGATTTTAATCAGTCTTTTCTATATGTAGGCATTTATGACATTTAAACAAATGATGGGTAGGAAATAACCACACGGAATAAAAAATATTATCGGATCAGTAATATTGAGTCAATATTATTTATTGAATCAAGGTTAATGCATTAAAACAGCATATATACACAAGAAGCTCAGTATCATTATGTTTAATAATTTTATATGAAAAAAATGAATATCAATCTAAGAGGGCTATTAGCCTTCAACTCTTTAGAAAAGTCTATAGTAAAATTCAAGATGACCAAAATACTTCATTAAATATTACTTTCAGCCTATAAGTGGGTAGAATACATGAAACACAAATACATTTTATGTTTTTACTTGGACCTCAGTTCCATGATTATGTAAATATAAATGTTCTATAACTTGAAAAAAAATACAAACCCCGATATACTTCTATGCCCATGTATATGGTATGCTCCACCTGTAACAATTTGTACTTCCACAAAGGTTTCCTTCCATTATGATGTGTATCTAGATGTCGCCACAAAACCTCAGGTGATCATATGATGTTTTTTCAAAGGTGGTTGAATCTAGAATACATGATTTATTTGTAGTGCAATGCTGGGATTAAGGGTGCTGGGATTAAAAGTGGGTGATTGATGGATGAGTCCAGTGAGTGAACTAATCTCTCTGTGTCCATGTCTGTGTCTGTGCCTGTGTGTGCCTTCCTGGCTGCCTCTCTGTGTCTCTGTGTCTCTGTCTCTCTCTCTTTGTCTCTCTCTCTGTCTCTGTCTCTGTCTCTGTCTCTCTCTCTCTCACTCTCTCTGTCTCTGTCTCTGTCTCTGTCTCTGTCTCTCTCTCCTCTCATTGCTTTTTCTGTCTTCTGTTGTCATGTATGGGGGTTCCTCTGCCATGTGTCAGACTGCCTTGGAGACAGATATGGACTGAAAGCCCTAAGCCTGCCTTCCTTTAACTTTGCATGTTAACTATTTTGTCTCAGCAACAAGAAAATTTACTGAGGCAGCTTCTGCCTATATCCTTATAAATACTTGTAATCTTTTGTTTTTTTATAACCATTCTAAAACTTGTCAAGTGATAGCTCATTGTAATTTTGGTCTGAATTTCCCACATAACTAGTGATGCAGAGAATCATATTTTAAAAAATATATCTAGAGCTGGCCAAATAGGTCAATGGATTAAAGCACTTACTTAGGCAGACACAGTGGCCGGGGATTCTGTCCCAGTCCTGTCATAGCAGCCCCGCCCCCGGGACTTGCTGAGATGGCGATTGATACTGGGCATGGTGGGGCACGCTTGAAATCCCAGTACTTGGGAGGCGGTAAACAGGAGTATCACAAGTTCAATCCATGTAGTGAGACCATATAAACCCTGTACTAAATACAAAAAAGAAAAAATATATATATATATATATATATATATATATATATGTAAACTGACATATAGTGAATGAAAAATCATACATATTTACATAGTTTCATAATATATATAATGTATACACATACATTATATTCGAGAATGTTAAAATCATTTTAAACATATTTATTTTCTCAAAGTTGTATTTCACTGGGGAAATATTCAAATTTCTCTCTTTTCAGTTTTTAAAATATGCAGTTCATCATTGTGACCTATACAACCTGTCTCCCATTTGAGATTCTTCCATTGCGAGGTGTTTCTTCAGATTATTTGATCATTTTTAACCAGGTTGTTTTCTTTCTATTAAGTTCTTTGAGTTATTTATCTGCTTTGGACATTCATGTATCATTGAATATGTGATATGTAAATATTCTTTTTCCATATATGTTACTTTATGACAAGCTTGATCTTTGTGTATTTCTATTTTATTATAACTGATTAGCATGCACAACATCTGGTAATACATGAAAACCGCATTATTTCAGAAAACGTAGTAAAATGTATGTGTAAAATCGCTTATTTATAAAATTCCACACCAATTTACTGAATAAATATGAATGAAATAATCTCACTGTTAGAAAAGCTCAAGCTATACTACTATGCAATATTTTCTTAGAATCAAAATGAATTTCATCCCCACATTATCATACATTGCATTTAAATGAATCAGGAAAAATAACCCAAGTTTTTACCTCCCATTGTTTCAGTTTCTGTTAGCCAACCATGGTCCAAGAAAATACTAGCTGAAAAAGTGTAGAAGTAAATGACTCACATGTTTTAAAGTACAGAACTTTAATGTAGTCACATAACATCTCAGATGTCTTCTTTCACCCAAAGTTATACATAAATCATCCTTTTGTCCATCTTTTCCACATTGCACACACTGTTGAGCTATTAGTCTTTTGGGTACCTGCTCACACATCGGCTACACACACACACACACACACACACACACGCACACATGCCTGGTGGTTGTATTCACAGTTTTGTGCTCCTACTTTGTCATCTTAAGATACAACCTTCATGTAAAAGAGAAACTAATGCAATGACAGAATATACTCATTGTGAGCAAAATCAGAGGTTCTCTAGTTCATATTTGCACATTCTGAAAGACTAGATGTGGCTGTGAGTTTTTTAATATTTAAGCATGCAATAATTATTTATCTTTATAAATACAAAAGCATATTCATAAATTAGAAATTACAATAACTAAATATTTCATTAAAATCAGAATTCTTGAAGTGTAATGTAAGTACTACCATATACATAAAATGCCATTAATTTGTAGTTTGAGCTCCTCATTTAAAATGAAAATAAGGGGGCCAGGGTGATGGCTCAGTAGAATAAACGCTTCCCTGGCAAGTTCAAGGGCCTGAGTTCAATCCTCAGTTCCACCAAAAAAAAAAA
>NDGM011191568.1:0-20519 GCA_002564305.1 Octomys mimax | reverse complement strand
TTGAACTCAGACCCTTGCGCTTGCCAGGGAAGCGCTTATCCTACTGAGCCATCTCCCCGGCCCTCATGTGTTTTTAATTTCCTTGTTTTACTAGTGAGTGTTTACAGTATATGCAGTATACAACCATCTTCAAGAATAGTTACGTGTGCACACGACAGCTTGTTTCTTTTCAAAATCCTCTTTTACCATACTGCCTCCCTCCCTCCCTTAACAGTTGGTTCATTCTAAATTTCTTTCTTGTTGATATTGTTAATCTTAAGTCATGTTATGGCACATAATGCTTATATTAACTGGGACAGTCAGGCTCCTGTAGGTGGCGTGATTTCACTCTTCTTATGGCTCCTTCCTCCCTTCCTAGCCCCCAGTCTGGGCTGCTTTACCCACTTCCCTACTGCAAATGATCCATCCACTTGCCCCACTGTATTTGTCCTTTATGATAGTCCTTCTTTGGAGTTTACTTCATTCAAATGAGAGCTGTCATATAATATTTAAGCTTGCATGTCTACTTTACTTCACTCAACATTCACTGTCCAGGTGCTTCAATTTTCCTTAAAAAAGTCTGTCATTCTTCATAGAAGAGTAGTATTCTATTATTTAGAGTGTTATGGATCATGCCTTGACATCCCCCAAACCCTCATGCAGCCACGGGAGGGGGGGGGCTTTTTCACAGGTGGCTGGATCTAGAGTGTGTGGATGATTTGTGGTGCAGGGTTGGGATTAAGGGTGGGGGATTACAAAATCAGTCTGCTGATTGGTTTAGTATCGCCCTAATCCCAGAAGCCTGGATACAATACAAGGGACAGAAATAAGCTTGGTTTCTCCCTCCCTAGTTTGTGCTACTTTCTGCTCCCTGTGCACTGTTTTCCCCTGTACAGGCACTCTGCCTCAGAATCAGCTCCTTAGGGACTGAAACCTCTACAAACTGTGTGCTAAATAAGCATTTTCTTCCTTAACTTACAGGTGTTGGATATTTTGTCTCAACAATGAGAAAGGTAGCTAACACATATAGACAACACGTTTTCTTTGCACAACCATTTGCTGATAACTACACTGGCTGCTTCCAGTGTAGTGCTTTATAATTCAGCTATTATAAATTATGCCACTATAAGTATTGCTGTGCATGAACTGCTTTAATGCACCTGAAACACTTTGCAGAAGACATCTGGAAGGTTAGCTGGGTCATATGAAATTTTTAATTTCAGTTCTTTGAGAAATTTCCATATTGACTTCCTTTATGGTTTTATGAGCTAGCATTCCTGCAAGCAATGCAAGTTCCTTTTCCATCACAGCTGTACCAGTATTTTTTATTTTTTTGATTATTTGATTTTTTTTTAATGGTGTTTAGTATAGGGTCTCACTACACAGATTGGACTCAGCAATCCTCTTGTTTTTAGCCTCCCAAGCCCTGGGATTACAGGCACATGCCACCACATCCACTCTCAGTCTCCTATCCGGATGCATCCTGGGGTGGAGCCAACATGGCACACTGGAATCAAACCCCAGCTCTTGCACCTCTCTAAGCAGGCACTTCAGTCTGCTGAACTATTTGGCTGGCCCTCTTGATTTCTTAATGATTGCCATTCTAGGTAAAGTAAGCCAGAATTTTTGGGTTGTTCTAATTTACATTCCTCTACTGGCCATAGTGTCGACTATTTTCTCATGTATTTGTTGACCACTTTGTTTCTTTCTCTGTGAGTTGTCCATTTATATCTCCTTCTCACTTCTTTATTTGATCTTTAATTTTAGATGCTTTAATTTTTTCAAGTTCTTTATTCTAGATATTAGATCCCTGTCTGAGGAGTAACTGGCAAATTTTACCCCATTCTCTGTTGTTCCTTCATTTTATTGATTGATTCTTTACTGTACAGAAGTTCAGAAACTTCTGTACCATGCCCAGTCTCAATTGCCATCTCAGCACACCCTGGGGGTGGGGTCAGCACTGCAGGCCTGGGGACTGCAGGGGCTGGAACCCCCAGCCCCTGCACCTGCTTGCAGATGCTTTAATCTGCTGAGCTATTTGGCTGACCCTCTCTGCAAACAGATAGCCAGTTTTCCCAGTATCACTCTTTGAATAGACTGGTTTTGCTCAAACATATGCTCTTGGGTCCTTTGTTGAAGATCAAATAGCAGAATGTGTGTGCAGAGGTTTCCCATCCTCTAGTCTGAGCAGCTGTCCTGATCTGCTTCTGTTGCAACATTACACCAGTTTTGTCGCTGCGGCCTCGTGTCATGGCTTGAACTCCGGCACCACACCCTGCTGCTTTGCTCTTGTTGCCCAAAGTTGCTTTTGCATTGCTGATTTGTTTTCTGGCTCTGTATACATTTTAAGACTTCTTTCTCTAGTTCTGTAAAGTACACTGTTGGTTTTTGTTAGGACGGCTTTGAATATAGCTGCCAGTTTGAGATGTATGGCCATTTTAACAATGTCAGTTCTGCCTATTCAAGAGGAGGGAGCAACTTTTAATTTTCAGATGTCCTTTTCAGTCTCACTTTTGAGTTTTTCCTCTTTAATTTCCTTTTTCAGCATTTTCTTTGTAGAGTTCTTTCACTTCCCTGGTTAGAATAACATCCCTAAAGTTCTGTACAGTGGAGCAGTCAATCCCTCAGGCCCACATCATCATCATTTTGTAGGCACTTTACTAATGTGTCAGTTTCATTGCTTGGTAATTGGGTTTTAAAGCACACTTACGTCTTCTTGAGTTAATTTTGGAAATTTATATATCACTAGGAATCTGTCCATTTCTTCAAAATTTGATAACTTATTTGAATATAATTTTTGAAGTAGTTACTGTCATCTGGAATTTGGCAGTGTGTGTCAAGATTTCAACTATTTCAGGTCTAATTACAATGCTATTAGTTTTTTTCTCTCTTTCCCTTGGTATGTCTGGCTAAGTAGATAACTATTTTATTTATATTTTCAAAGAACCACCTCTTAGGGCTGGCCAAATAGCTCAGCAGCTTAAAGCACCTGCAAGCAGGCCTGGGGCCAGGGGTTCAGTCCCCAGGGTGCTGTATCAGTCCCACTTCCAGGGCATGCTGAGATAGCAATTGGGACTGGCATGGTGGCACTCGCCTGTAATCCCAGAACTTGGGAGGTGGTAAACAGACAGATAACTATGAGTCCAATCTAGTAGTGAGACCCTGAACACCCTGTAGACCCTGCCCTAAAATACAAAAAAAAAATCACCTCTTTGATTCATGGAGGTCTAAAATTTTTAAGCTCAATTTCAGTTACTTTTTTCTCTCATCTTTATAATTTTCTTCATTAATTTTGGTTTGGGACTGATTTGTTGTTGCTTCTCAAATATCTTCAGATTCCTGAAAAAGTTATTTCTTTAGGCCTTCTCTGTTCACATTTTCCTAATATTAACATTGATCATGATGAATTTTCTCTTAGAACTGCTTTCATAGTGTCCTGGAGGTGTTGGTGAGTAATACAGTCATACTCAGTAACTTACAGAAATTTTATAGCTTTTTTCTTTGATATTTTTCAGTGACCTATTGGTTTTTGAGGAGTATGTCATTAATTTTCCATGCTTTTTTACTTTTCCAAAATTTATTCTATCATTTATTTCTATTTTCGTTACGCTGTGGTCTGATAGCAT
Organism: Octomys mimax; assembly: GCA_002564305.1. Classification (NCBI taxonomy): domain Eukaryota; kingdom Metazoa; phylum Chordata; class Mammalia; order Rodentia; family Octodontidae; genus Octomys; species Octomys mimax. The sequence continues at coordinate 16,914 of NDGM011191568.1, read as the reverse complement.
GCATGGGGTAATTTCAGTCCTTTTATATTGATTTAAACAGGCTTTGGGGCTTGCTATGAAATATATTTTAGAAAAAGTATCATATGATACTGAAAAGAATATATTTATTCTCTTTTAGAAGGGTGGAATACCTTGTAAATATCTATTAAGTCCTCTGTTCAAGGATGTGATTTACCTTTGATATTTATTTACTGATTTTTTCTTTAGTCGATCTGTCTCTTTGAAAAAAAATGTGGCATAGGGCCTGCTAAAGATCTCAGTGGATTAAAGCACCTGCAAGCAGGCTCAGGGGCCGGGGGTTCTATCCCCAGGCCTGCAGTGTTGGCCCCACCCCTGGGGCATGCTGAGATGGCAATTGGTGGTGCGTGCCTATAATCCCAGCTCTAGGGAGGCTGTAAACAGGCGGATCACTATGAGTCTCATCTAGTAGTGAGACCCTGAACACCCTGTAGACCCGTCCCTAAAACACACACCAAAAAAGTGGCATTAAAATCCTCTACCAATTATGTTACTGTTTACTTGATCTTTTAATTTTGCCAGCTTTTGTTACAGAATGACCAGTGCTTCAGTGTTCATTGCCTATATGGTTATCATTCCCCAAGGCTTCTCCTGGGGCCAGGGAGATAGCTAGCTCAGTAGAATAAGTGCTTGCCTGGCAAGCACAGGATTCTGAATTCAATCCCTGGTACCACTAAAATAAATAAATAAATAGATAAATAAATAAATAAAATCTCCTCTTGTAGGATTTTTCCCTGAACTATTAAACAGTGATAATTTTGTCTCTTAATTAGTTTTAGTGATGTTTATCATGGATTTTGTTAGAATTAGTACCCCTGCTTGTCTTCAAGATCCTGGTGAATGAATTTGTTTCCACCCTTTAGGTTTCAGTGTATGAGTATCTTTTGTATTAAATGAGTTTCTATTTTTTTTTTCAACATATTCGGTACAGGGTCTCACTACTCAGCTGGGACTCACAGTGATCCCTCTGTCTTCAGCCTCCCCAGCAGTGGGATTATAGATATATGACACCACACCTAGACTCTGTGTGGCTGGCTCAGTGCATCTGGGGACAGGGCCAGTGCAGCTTGTAGTGCCAGGGATTGAACCCATGTCCCTGTGCTTGCCCAAGTAGGCACTTAGTCGGGTAGTCTGCTGAGCTATCTCTCTAGCCCTAGATGAATTTATTGAGTATAACGTATTATTGAATCTAGTCTGCCAATAAGTCTTTTAATTGAATAGGTGAGACTGTTAATGTTGAGAGATAATACAAAGATATACTTATCATTAATTAACATTGTGTTCTTTATCTGTGAATGAATTCTTTGCTTATTTTTTTCCTGATACTTTTTGTTGCTTTTATGCACTGACCTTACTTTTCCTCTATGTGCTTTAACTGTGTCAGTCCCACTATGTCTGTTGAGAATATTCTTGAGTATTTTCTCAAGAGGTAGAAAATCATCTGAGCTGGTCTTTTTCATGGAAATAGTTTGTTTCTCCACCTATTTTGAAGGATAGCATTCCTAGATGAATTAATCTGGATTGAAAATTATTTGCTGGTAGGACTTGAAATACTTCACACCAGGCTATGCTGGTCATTAGGGTTTATATTGAAAAATCTGCTGTGAATCTAATTAGTGTACTTTATATGTGATTTTTTACTATATTTATAATTTTGGAGCATTTTTGCTGTGCATCTGGTGATTTAATAAGGATATGCCTCTATGGGTGTCTTTTTCATCATATTTGTTTGGTGTTCTATATTATACTTTGGAGATTTTCTTTTATGATTTCTGTAAATGTGTTAGTAAATCCATCTGTAATATATTCTAGTTTTTATCCTCTTATTCCAATTTTCCTTAGATTTATGTTTGCTGGGTAATCCTTACTTGTTTTCTTATTTTCTTTGTGATTTGTTGGAGTAGCTCATTAGGAGTCCCTATTTTGTACTCAGTGTCAGACACTCAGCCTTCATATTTGTTGTATCTGCAGTTTATGAATTCTAAATGAGCTTCCATATAAATTCAGGTATTTCTGTCTGACTGTTACTGAGGATATGCTTGTTGTTCCTGTGGTTTAAATTTGGAATTTTTTTTTTTTCTTGATCACTCAACTTTTCAGTAATTTTGTCCAAATTTATTAGAGGCATATTGATTGAAGATCCTTTTTTTTTTTCAGAACCAGGCCCTTGTGCTTGCCAGGGAAGAACTTATTCTACTGAGCCATCTCCCCATCCCTAGAGGCATATTGATTGAAATTGCTGTGAACTTTAGGTTTAGTTCCTCTTTGAACTTGTGGGTGCTTTCCTTTTCTATCCCTTCTAAAAGCTTCTCATAGAGTTCTACTATCTGGTGTTTATTTTCTTCTGTTGTGACCCCTTGTTCAGCCTTGGGAGGGTTGACAGCACTCCAGGATCTTCTACTGCCCTGCTTCCCCATCCTTTTATTCTCTCCTTTTTGGGGGAGTCAATTCAGGTAAAGGACCAGGAAAGTGAGGAGAGTTTGTGGTGATGTAATAGGAAGGCAGGTTCACTCACATGAAGTTGTCCAAGGATTCAGGAGTATTACTAAACTATCAGATCAGCTACAGTAGTAACATGTTAATCAATTGCAATGATATCTGTCCAGGCAAGTTGAGAACGTAGCATCTCGTCTCCTCAGCCAGGTCTGGCCTTCTTGGTCAGATCCTTCCTTCTCAGTGGATCTTTCCTCAGCTTCTACACTGTGGTGTGTTCTCCAGTAAGTCATGTGGAATCCCATATATCAAGGTCCATACTTTGGCTGGCACTTCTGCTGTCCCCTACAGAAGAGAAACAAGCCAGGGCCATTTCCAACTTGCACAATGGCTGAGACAAGGCATCACCCACCCTTGTAAAGCATGATTTAGACTGCAGGTCTGAACGTTGTGAGTTCCTCTATTGTCTCATGCATTGGAAACTCATGAACTGAATGTGTAAAGGCCTGTTATGTGCTATGAATAAAAGGTAAATTTAAAAAGTTGATTTGTCTTCATTGTTAATACCCTAATAATATTTTAGAAAATATGGAAGGTACAATAGATATAGTGAAAGGGGAAAAAATTGTTCCAAAGGAAAAAATCAACTGAGAGGAGGAAAAGGAGCAAAGAAGAAAACCAGGCAGGATATATTTATCTAACATAGTTGTACTAGCAATTTCCATTAGGTTATTGAAAGAAGTAGTTAACGCTTAATTGTTTGATCAATTTTGCATGCTTATATCTGGTAATCTGTACAACTCCTTTGAAGATAACAATATGCAATATAACAACCATTGCTAATTTCCTACCATCTTGTTTTGTGATTCCATATCACTTTTATTGATTTTATTATTATTCTCTTTAAATAAATTTAAAAGAATAGAAAATAAGAGAAAAAAGTAAAGTGAGGTTTTTGTATTTTCTCTTTTAGATTTTTTGATGAGACTCATTGCAGAGTCCTTCACTGGCAGAGCATGAAGGAGGAGTGTTTGCAGCCTCTCCTCAGCTTCAGGTGGTCAAGGATGGCCTCTGAAGAGCAGAGCTTCTTAACATGTGAGAGGACTGAATCGACTGGGGAGACCACAGCACTTGAGGTGCTCTCTGTTCCTCTTGAATTCTTCCTGGGGTTTGTGAATCAGGGACTCATGATCCTTGGAGGCTGTGTAGACTATAAGGTCCAGCACATTGTTGCTGTGCCCAAGCTGATTGTCCTGAGACAGAGCTTGACAGAATTTCCATGAAGGGCAATGGCAGGCTCAGCATTGAAGGCAGAAGTGTGGTTGACAACCTGGTCCTTGTAATCCAGAATGTCATGTTGTAGGATCTCTGATGTCTTCTTTACTTCTCCTTGGTGATGTCACACTTGACAGCTTACTCCAGGGTACAGGACACATTGGATGTCATACACATGGAAGCCAGGTCAGACAGCTCCCTGTTGGTCCTGGCAGTCCCATTAGATGATGAAAATGTTCTGGACAGTGATGCAGCCTTTGCATTAAATTTTCATGAAGGACCATGTAGTTTTCTGAGGGGCAATGATGGCATGCACTGTAGTAATGAGTCCTTCCATGTGCTGAGGTTGTCGAGAATGACAAAAGCCAGAAGGCATTGTTGGTCATTCTTAGGGAGTTATCATAATTTCTCATGACTCTGGACCAACACAAATATGTAGACATTAGCAAAACCCCAGGAAGATTATATTCTTGGCTCCAACCTTCACGTGAGCCGCAACCTTTCCCTGGTAGTGAAGATAGCAGTGGACCACACCAGCATCACCCAACTTGGTATTGATGGGATCTTGTGCTTGAAGGTAGAACTGGGCTTTCCTTTGCTGACAGGCTTCTCACTCTCTGCCTCCACTATGACACTAAATTTGCCCTAGTAGAATCCTACTGGATTACAAAGCATGGTGACAATACCCATTTTTCCAGAACTGACAGCAGCCATGGTAACAAGACATCAAATATATCCAAATCCAATCACTCCAAGCTTCACCTGTATGTCTCACAATGCAGCTGGCATTGCTCCGTAAGGTGCCGGTAGGAAAGTCCTAGTAAATACAGGCACAAAGAGATTAGGGTGCATGGTATGAAAAGGGAACTGCTAGAGAATAGGCCTTTCATTTTATATTCCTAATACCAAACAAAGTAAAACCCAGTATAGATCTATGAGTTGAATGAGATTAGAGTCAGATTATTTCTTCTGTCCTCCAACTTCTAGATTGACATATAAAAGAGATACATATTTCTATTTCAGAAAGAATAATAATATAGAAACATGGATATCATTTATTTTGCCTTTTAAATATGTAGCTCTTTACTAAATAATTTCAGTATATTGCTTCATTTAATTCTTATAACAGCCCTTAAATTTAAGTTAATATTATTCCATTAAATAGTAAAGATGTGTCTATAATGTAGTTTTTCTATGACAGCATTTCATTGTGGATTATATAATTTAATCTTGATGAAATCATATGGAAATCCATTTTTCTAGAATTATAATTATGTATAGTTTCCATGTTAGCTAAATGCAATTAATGATTTAATATTAAAGTGAATTTGTTCTGTCTTCCAATTTCTAGATTGACCTGGAAAAGAGATACATATTTCTATTTCAGAAAGAATAATAATATAGAAATATGGATATCATTTATTCTTCCTTTTAAATATGTAGCTCTTTACTAAAAACTTTTAGTATACTACTTCATTTAATTCTTATAACAGCCCTTAAATATAAGTTAATATTATGCCTTTAAAGAAAAGTAAGCAGGCTTGGATAAGTTAATTAAGTACCTTACTCCAAGTCTTACAGCAATAAATAATTTGGCCAGAGTTCAAAATTAGGTCTATTTGACTTCAAAATTGATTTCTACAAAAACTTAATCTTAAAATACATAGCACATAGATAGGAGAGATGTCCAGCTAACATTGTTGACATTTGTTGAGTGCTTAACCTCACAGTCAAATTTTCACATGGTTCCCACAAACTACCAGTCCTATCAAATTCTTATGATCCCAACCCTTTCCCATATGTTTTCTGACTTAACAGTGTCTCATATAGTACTAATGCACATATATTTCAAGATAAATTCAAAGTTGATTTTCTAAGCAGATATTTTCTCAAGATCATCCCTGCAATTCTAAATAAGGCTCTGAAATCACACTATTAATTATGCCCATTAATTTTCATGGAGGCTTCTTAACATTTCTACCACTTCATCTGCTGATAGAAAGGAACGAAGCAAGGCCCAAGTTCTTCTCGTGAGATCAGGATTACCAGTGAGGCTGCACTTTCTACAAATATTTGAAATATTTTCTTTTGGGTTTGTTAGTATGGACATTGCTGCAGTTTTTCAATAAAATGAAATTTTACTTCTGCTCCACATCACTGTGTGATGTGGAATAGGATTTCTCTGGGTTCTGAGGATGCAGGAAGCTGTGCCGGCTCCCATCTGTGGTCCTGGCCCCTCATGGTGCACTTTCCTTCCCAGACAAGGAAACAGCATGAGTGGACGCTGCATCAGTTCTTCACAGCTGTAGAATGAAAGCAACACATCATTCTTGCTTCATTTCATGGAGATAGTTCCATGACACAGTGGAAAGTAAAAGGACTAGGAGTTAGACGAATAGCATGGACATTGTGTGAGCAATGGCCACCCCTGAAAAAATAATCTCCATTGTACAAGGTCCTATTCTTTCTGAATATCGTGAGAGGTCTTTGTCACTGTTAGTGTAACAGTTCACCCATGTACTCCACAGAGAATCTTATAAACCAAGCCAAAGCTGCACAGATAAATAAGGAGAGGAGACCCTGGGCAAGCCTATTCTTACACTGACTTTAGTCAAAGTCTCTTTTCACGAGTTAATGAGGTAGAAAGAGGTAAAGATTTGAAATCAGGTCTCAAACAACGAGTGAGCCCCATGTACTGCTCCCTCTGCACTCATCAGAGATTTCACTGCCACAGTGATCTGTTGCTTGAGAAAGGTGTTCTTTGAGATGTTGTTCAGTCCACTTAATAGCAGGAATCTGCTGAATTTTGTGGTAGATCAATCAGAACACAAAACAACTCTCCTGGAAATATTACCTTCCAAACCAAATATTATTCTTGGCTCACAGTATCCTCTTTGTCATAATTTTAAAAATTAAAAAACATAAAATTTATATTTAAGAAAATTATTCAATTATTTTGCTGTTCTTTTGCTTAAGGAGTTTATTGGACCACAGATACTGAGAATCAGGAATCAACTTAAACACCTCCATGGAGTTCAGTCCATGAGGAAGAAATACAAGAAAATATTCAGTCAACCAAATATTATACAATTAAAGAATCATTTTCAATGTATTTCTTCATATTTGCCCCAGTGCTTAGCTAAAACCATGTCTTACAAGAATGACTATGTTTCCTCTTAGTATATCATAAATATACAACTCAACTTTAAGCTGTAATCTTTTTTTAATTTCTGGAAATGTGCTGCTGTACCTTTGCTGTTGTTATACTGGTATGTTCCCATTTTCCTTCTCACCACAAAAGGGCCACTGGTGACACCAACTCTTCACCTTTTTTTCTGACATGTATGTCTCAATCTTTGATCACACAGTTATGTTTGCCTGACAAGGTGGGGATACACTCCACATCTGTCCAATCTCCAGTCTCCTGTCTCATGCATCTGCACTCCATGGTCTCTGGGAAGATGTCTTGAATCTCAAAGGAACACGTGGCTTTGAGCTCTAGGTTTCTGTTGTCCTTTGCCTCCAATCTGAAGTAGTACAGCCATTGCATGTAGCATGTTGCATACACATGTGCCGGTGTAGCCAGACCTCAAGAGCTTTGTGGCCAGAAAGATGCTGACTATGCGTCACCTGCTCATCCCTTCACTACAGTAAAATTAGGGAGCCCAGGTGCAGGAGACAGAACCTGACCTCAAACCATGTTCTGCTGAGCTCAGTATTTAGGGTTAGATATTATCCAATTAATTACAAATACTCAGAGAAGTCTAATTGGAGGTACAAGATAGCCTGGTCCTCAAACACAGGCAGCAGACCACAAGACAGCCAGGAGCTCTGTAATGCAATTAGAGGAACGTGAAATCTCAGGGTGACTGGATAGCTGGTATCACAAACTTTATGATAAAAATGCCGGAAATAAAAAAGGGAAAATGGCAAATATGCAGTGCTATCATAGCATGAATGTGCAAAGTGTAAAACTGATTATTTTAATAAAATAATTCATGATAAATTGAGGACTAAATGTTTGCATTTTCTGTTGCTCTAATGGAGAAGAGTTAATCATTCAGTGGAGCCCAAAGGGTGCAGCAAAAGACCAATGAGGAGAAATGACAGGGAGTGGGGTTGCAGCCAACCTAAGGAGGATGCACAGCAAAAGCAGCTACCCGAGATGAAGCCAGATATGTTTCAGGATTATTTAGGATTTGGAAATATATATATATATATATATATATATATATATATATATATATTTAGCCATATTGCAGACGGAATCTGGGCCTAAACACAGGGTTCATATATGTTTTATATATACCTCACTCACTTACCTCAGGGTTTGTGTTGTATTTTTAATGGGCCAGCATGTGAACTGTGACTTGTTCCATGAGGTCAGGTATAGAATTTTCGACTTGTGGTATCAGGCTGGTGCTCCAAAGATTCAAAACCTTTAAAAATTTTCCATTTCCAATATTTTAGTGGGAAGTGCTCAAACAGAAGTATTAATAACTAGATTCTTTATGATGTTTAGCAGTTTAGAAGTGAACTTTTCTTGTAGAATTTGGCACCAGGAAAGGACTTGGAGAGAGACACTGTGCTTACCAAAACTCAGTCTTTGCTTCAGAAGTTATTGAGGTTTCCAGCATGATTAATGTATCCCAAAGCCATAGTATTGCTTATGAATAGAACTTCCATAGAAGCACTTGTGGCTGGGCAGTGTCATGAAGATCTCAGGGGAAGAAATTCACTTCCATGGCTAAGCAAAACCTCTCCAGAATAATTCCTGTCAGACAACCCTTTCCATTATTTCAATTTTATAGAGCAAAGAATTAGAAAGAATAAGTTAATTTTCTCAGTCCTATCATAAAGATGGAGGAGGGCTTAGTCCCAGAACTAATATCATTTCTAAGACAGAGTTATTTCCTTGGCACTAAAGTAATTCAAAAGGAGGCAAGAAATCAATGTTGAGGAATTTTTTAGAAAGTAAGTTAACCATGAAATATAAGCTGAGCATTCAACTTACCTTCCACTGAGAAGCCAATAATTTCATAATCCTTCAGATTTAGTGATGATTCTAATCCAAATGGAAAGTTGAAGGTTTTTTTTTCAAATTAATGTCTTTTATTTCAGATTTATATCTCTTTTTTTTTTTGAGTTGAAAAGCATGATTCTCACCTGTGTTATCAGATTCACATATTTGCTTTTGATAAGCTTTAACAAATCACATACAGGCGTGGGCGCCAGGGGTTCCATGCCCAGGTCTGCTGGGCTGGCCCTGCCTCAGGGCAAGCTGTGAAGGCAGCTGAGTCTGGGCGTGGGGGCACACGCCTGTAATCCCAGCTCTTGGGAGGCTGTAAATGGGCGGATCACTACAATTCTGATCTAGTACTGAGACCCTGAACACCCTGTAGACCCATCCCTAAAAATACAAAAAGAAAAAAAAACAGATAAACAGAATGCCCAAACTATAATAACAATATTACAATTAAAATTTGATAATTGAAAAAATTCAATAATTTTTTACAAATATTTATTTCACAGAATATTTCATTCAGAAGTTCCAGGCTCAAGATGTCTTGAAACAGTTAGTTTTTCTGTACGCTATGATATCAGTCAAATACAAATTAGGCTCATTTGCATTCATTTTCAGTTTTACACTTTTCTTCATCGTGAACATAAATTTTTCATTATACAAGTGCTGTCAGCATAAATGCAGACTGTAGGTGAAAGTGTGTAAATGCGTAACACACAACAATATGTACCCTAGGAAAATGAAGCAGCATTATCTCAAGTCAAATGGGCGTTTACCTTTTCTGCCCTAGCTGTCTCACTTCATTGACTCTATACCAAAGACACATGGCAAAAATGACTATTATTTCAACATTAGCTTATTTATGAAGTTATTTGTAAGAGGATATAATTAGAACAAGCATATTCAATTAACTGAGAGAAAGTTAAAGTATACCAACATATGAGTTCCTTTTCCCTAAAGTTTTGTCAGCGGCCCATGATTTTAAATTTGGTATTTCTGTAAATCCTAAATTTAAAGACATGAGTAATAGTGGTAGAGTGTCGTATCAATGTGTATTCTTCTTAGGAGTGAAATCAAGTTGTATTTATAACTGCAAATGTCTTTGCAATTTTATGAGTACTCTACTTATAGTTTTCCACTTTTAAATTTATTTCTTAGTTTGTGCCTCTCAAATTTGAAGAGCTATTTATATATTTGAAAACTGGTCCTGCGTCTGGGGAAGTAACTGAGCAGCACAAGTGCCTGCCTGTCAAGTGCAAGGTCCTGAGTTCAATTGCCTGTGCCAAAAAAGAAAAAGAAAATTACACCTTTGTAAAATTTGTCAATAATTTTCTTTTTATTTCTTTTAAATATTTCTTATAACAATTTAGGCATGTGAATATTTTGCTTTTGTGTATCACAACAAATTGAATTTAGCAGGCTTTCCTTATGATATGTAGGTGTGGAGTCACTGCTACGTGGCCCTCTACACTCCCCAGATAGGAGCCTGACACACTTTTCTACTGCACTTTGAGGTAGTCCCAAGACCCTCTGAGGCATGTGCAACCTAGCGTAGCAAAGTTGATCAAGGACTCTTTCAGGCCAACATGGCCTTGGGAGGCACAGAAATGCTGAATAAAGCAAGTCACAAAAACTTAATTAATGACTTAAACAATGTTCCTCTCAATATTTTTGTGAAATGTCCCATTTTCTCCTCATGATCTGCCATTTCAAATTTATCTCACAACACAGTCATATAAATTTTTTAAATTGATTTTTCTTTATTTTCAAAGAGAATAAAAAATAGCAAAGAAACATTAGAAATGATAAAGAATTTCACTAAACAAAATAGTAGAAATCCACAATAGTTGTTATATTGCATAATATTGCCTTTGAATTAATTAGCTGTTTATATTACCCCATATAAGCTTGCAAAATTGGTTTTAAAAGTTATGATAAATTAAAAATGAGTAGAAAAAATTAAGCATTAGCTGCTCCTTTCAATAATAGACCAGCAAAAATCAGCATAACAATTATCCAACCTATCTTGTGTGTATATATGTATATATATATATATATATATATATATATATATTTTTTCCCTTCCTTCATTCTTCCTTTTGGCCTTTTCCTCATGACAGTTGTTCCTTTCCTTTGAACAGATTCCTTTGTTGTCACAGTTATCTATTTTACCTTTCAGATTTTATTTACTTTTTCAGCAGGAAGCTAGTGTAGTGCTTCCTACACTAGCGAAACAATGTGATGTTTACACATGTCGGCCTGATTTATTTCACTTTTGAGTATGGTCTCTAGTTGTATCCATTTACCAACAAAAGCCCTGAGTTCACCATTTTTATAGCTGAATCATACTCCGTTGTGTAAAAAACCCACATCTTTTTATCCATTCCTCAGATGATTAGCAGTTGGGTTGTTTCCAAGACTTAGTTATGACAAATTGCACTGCTACAAAAATGGGTGCGCATAAATCACTTTTATGATGTTTTCAGTTCTTCTGAAAAAAGACCCAGAAGAGGAACAGCTAGATATAAGAGGAACTCTAATCCTATCTTTTTGAGGAATATCCACACTGATCTCTATATGATTATACCAGTCTACACACCAACCAACAGTTCAGAAGGGCTCATTTTTCCACATAGCCCCTACAGCATTTGTTATTAGTTAACCTCTTGATGATAGCCATTCTTTCTGGGATGAGATGGAATCTCAGCATGGATTTTATTTGCATTTCTTGAATGACCATTGATGCTTAACATATTTTCCATTTGTATTTCTTCATCTGAGAAGTGTATATTCATCTTAGATGCCCATTTTTAGTGGGTATTTGAATTTTGGGTGTCTGACATTTTAAAATTCTTTATATGTTCTAGATAGAAGTTCTTTGTCTGAAGGATGGTCTGCAAAACTACCTATCAAGTTTAATGGAGAAGTAAGATACTTCCATGAGAAAGAACAGCTGAAGAAATTTATGAGCAAACAAATCCTGCAAAGAATACTCACAGATATTCTACAAAGAGACAAAAATGAACACAATTTCAAGAACAACAACAGAAAAGAACCACCAAAAAGAGCAAACAATTAAACAGAGGGGAAAAGTAGGGAACCTAAAACAGGTTCCTTGCTATCATATTATTAAAAATAACATGACAAAGATAAGCCAATACATACAAGTTATAGCCATCAGTGTAAATGGCCTTTTGAATAAGTTCATTCCCCTTTCCAAGCATCTGTTGTTCCTTTCAGATTCCATTTTTCTCTTTCAGGTTCTCATGCTTCGGAGACAATATTATCTTTGCACTTGCAGGTCTGATTTATTTCACTTAAGACTGTGTTCTCTAGTTTTAATCATTTACAACAAAAAAGTAAAATTTATCCTATTTTATAGCTGAATAATGCTCCTTTGTCAAAAAGTAACAAATCTTCTTTATCTGTTCTTCAGTTGTTGGGCGTCTGGGTCATTTCCAGGATTTTACTATGACAAATTGCATGACTATAACCATGGGTGCACATATATCACTGTGGTATGAGGTTTTCAGTGCTTCTGGAAAGATATCCAGGAAGGGAATACCTGGCTTGCATGGGTTACTGAGTTGTGGAGGATAGGAAAACGTGTGGGGGAAAGAGATTTATTTATATATGTAAGCAGGATGGCTTGGACAACTGTACTATGCATTTCTGCTGGTCTATGGAAAGAAGCAGTTAATGCTTTAATTTGTTTTTCTCCTTGTTTCAATTGATTGTACTTTTTGTCATTTTAATTTCTTATACATTTCTTTTTTCTCTCCTTCCAATTTTACATGCATATATCTAGTAATATGCATGACTAGTTGGAAGACAGTATTATGTATTACAATAAATATTATGAAATATATATTACTTTATTGAGTGGAATTCTGTATCACATGTAATTTATTCTTCTTTAATTCTAATTCATACTTTCTTTAAAATAGAAAAATGAAAAAAAATGTAATTATACAATAGGTAGTTAAGAGAGTTGTACAGCTAATTTCTCTTTGTTCATTGAAAAGTAAGATTTGTGCTAATATCCTTTAGACAAGATATCATGCCTGTATCTGATAACCTGAATAACTACTATGAAGACGATAATATACAATGTATTAATGATTGTAAAAACTCTACTAACAGGTTTTGAAGTTCTTTTTATTGTTGTTTTTATTTTTTCTCCTTAAAATAATAGATTGGACTGCCACCCCACAAAAAAGTAAATAACCTTAATTATCCAATAAAAAAAAAAAAAGACTGGCAAAGTTTATCAAGAAATAAAGCCCAACAATATGCTCTACACAAGAAACACATTTAACTCAAAATGAAAATAATACACTGAAAGTTACACTTCATGGAACAGTAATCCAGAAAAAAAGCAGAGGTATCCAGTCTGGAGTGTGTGTGTGTGTGTGTTGGTATAGGGTCTCACTATGTAGGTCAGATTCTAAGTGATTCTACTGTTGCCAGCCTCCCCAGCACTGGGATTACAGGTATATGCCACCATATCTGGTGCCTGGGGCCTGCTCAGTGCACCTGGGGTGGGGCCAGCATGGTCTGTGGTGCCAGGAATTGAACCCCAGTTCCTGCATTTGTCTAAACATACACTTAGTCTACTAAGATACCTTGCTGGATCTTCTGGTTGATAACAATGTAAGCTTCTGTCTCAGTTACTCTTCTTTCATAGCTGGGACAAATACACGAAACCCAAAACGAAGGAAGAAAAGGTTTATTTAAGGGCCAGCCAAATAGCTCAGTGAAATAGAGTGCCTGCAAGCAGGCTCAGGGGCTGGGGTTCCATCCCTGGGCTTGCTATGCCGGCCCTGACTTCGGGGCACACTGAGACTGCGATTGAGACTGGGCGTGGTGGCACTCGCCTGCATTCCCAGCTCTTGGGAGGCTATAAATAGGAGGATCACTACAGGTAAAATCTAGTAGTGAGACCCTCAATACCCTGTAGACCCTTCACTAAAACATAAAATAAATAAATAAATATAATTAAGAAGGAAAGGTTTATTTAGCTCATAGTTACGGGAGGTTTCAGCCCATAGTTAGTTGGCTCCAAAGCAGAGGGGCACATGGAAGAGAGCAACCTTTCGTGACAGCAGCAAAGACCAAGAGCAAAATGGAGAAGTAGCTGCAGCGATGACAGCAGAAAGCAAGTCTTTCTCTCCTAATTTGTATTCAGGCTATCCACCCCAAGGTTGGAGTATAACTCACATCCATAATCCCAATGGATCATGAGTTAGTCACAAACACTAGAAGTTTGCCCCATTACTGCATGAGGCATTGGGGAAACAACCAGAAACAAGCCACAACATTCCCCCACTGGATTCCCAAAGATTCATTCACTTTACTTTGTGTACCAGGCATTTTAGTCCATCTCTAAGAGTTGCCAAAGTCCTCACAGCATTTCTTAAATGTCCAAACCCTGAGACCCCTCTAAGATCTAAGGCAACTCTTACCTGTAAGCATCCATATAAATGAAAAGTTAAACATTTCCAACATTCAATGGCACAAGATAAGAATTACCATCCCAAAATGTACAAAAACAGGGAAGTACAAAGCCCTGGGACCAGTACAAGGCCTAAATCCAGCAGGGCAAACATTAAATCCTATAGTTCCAAGTGGAACTTCCAAAGCAATCTGTGATGAGTTGCAAGCTTCATAGGCTTAAGCCCTAAGGCAGTCTTGGTGGTAGCTCCCATGGCTTCTCTCTTAGGCTGGCTTTGCTCTCTCCTTACGCTTTCCTTTAGATTATCCACGTTCCTGGATTTCTTAAACTCCTGGGATTTCCAATGAATAGGCTAGTCACTCATAGATTTATACACTGCCCTCTCAGGGAACACACTGCATGGCTTCACAGGACTTCTGAAATCTAGGTGGAAGCCTTCACAACCTCAAACCTCCTGTATTCTGCATGTGCCTAAAACCAGTGCCACAATGGTGATAACAAGGTCTGCTAACAGCTGGGGCAGTAGCCAGGCTTTCCTCTGTCTTGGCTGTAGGTGTCAAGTACCTGGGTCACTGAGCATGCTGACCCTGATTCCAAGGAACAAATTCTCCATGCTGGTGTCATTCAGGAACCTGGTGTGGCTGCTGTCTCCATTATGGAACATAGGGATCTGCAGCTTTTCTTCAAGGTAAAGTCCCTCACCCTTGCAATTCTGAAGCTACAATGGGTGGAGACCTGCTGCCTTCAGTGATGCCCTCAGGATATCATTTCATTCTCTTGTTCCTTCTCCTTAATGGAGATCCTCTCAGCTCTATCTTTGCATTGCACAGCTTAATTGCAACTTCTTTTCTCACCAAATTCACAATATTTTAAATCATCCTGTTGTACTCCTTGCTCTTAATTCTCAACATAAATCTAACTATAAAACTCCAACAATAGCTATGCTACTGCCTCAATATTTGGCTTCTTTGAAATATCTTTTGAAAAATTAATCTGTCTGCCATGCTTGATCTCAGCCTCAGGCAAAGTCTCTGGACACAAGCAAAATGCAAACAAACTTTTTGCCATCATGTAACACAAATCATCCAGAGTCCAACTATCAGTGCAATTCATTTTCCCAGAAGAAACCTCCCCAGGCTGATTTTTACTGGCAGGATTTCTATCGGCTTTCTGGTCTCAAGTCTGACCAGAATCTCCCTATACAGAACAGCTGAAGCTCTTCTAGTGCTTCTCTTCTAGGCGATATCTCCAAACCCTTTCTACCTCTTCCCATAATCCAGTCCCAAAAGTTTGTAATCCACGTGGTCAGGTTTAAGCCACAGCAATGACCCCACTTCTATGGTAACAAATTCTGTCTTGGTTACTCTTCTCTCATTGCTCAGACAAATATCTGACACTCAAAATGAAGGGAGCAAAGGCTTATTTAGCTTGCAATTACTGGAGGTTTCAGTCCATACTCAGCTGGCTCCAATGCAGAGTGACACATGGAAGAAAGCAACCTTTCATGGTAGCAGCAAAGAACAAGAGCTAAGTAAAAAAGTAGCAGCAACAATGGCAACATAGAGCAAGTCTGCCTCATTTTTATTTTAAGGAAGGATCTACATTGTGGTCAGGGTCTCACTAATAAATCAGACTCATAGTGATCCACCTGTTTACAGCCTCCCATGAGCTGGGATTACAAGATATGCCACCATGCCCAGTCTCAATTGCAATCTCAGAGTGCCCCAGGGGCAGGGCCAGCATAGCAGGCCTAGGGATCAAACCCCCAACACCTTCATCTGATTGTAGGCATTTTAATTTGCTGAGCTATTTGGCCAGAACTGTTTTCCTTAAATTGCATTCTGGCTAGGAATAGTACTCACAGCCATAATCCCAGCAGCACTTATAGCCATTGTCCCAGCAGAACTAGCATCCCTAATCCCAGTGGATCAAGAGTTAATCACAAACACTAGAAGTCTGTCACATAAATGCATGAGGCTTTTGAGGGACAACCAGACACAAACCATAACAACTTCTATCCAAGCATGATTAAAAGAGATAAAGAAGATCACCTGTATACTTGTTAGGGGACAACTGCAAAAGGAAGAGATGAAAATCATAAATATATATGCACCTCATGTAGAAGCACACAACTATATAAAATATTTTAACAGACATAAAAAAAATCAAATAAGCAATAACTCAATTGTAATAGAGGACTTTAATGCTCCATAGTCAGAAAGAGATAGATCAATTAGGTAAAAATTAGCAAAGAAATAACAACTAAACCAAACTTGTGAAGAAATGGACTTAATAGGCCTTTACAGACTATTCTACCCAACAACATCAGAATAAACATTCTTGCCAGCTGCACATGGAACATTTGACATAATAGATCATTTACTAGCACATAGCGTATGCATAAATAAATGCAAGGAAATTGAACTTATTCTACGTATTTTATCTGACCATAGTGCAATGTAACTAGAAATTATTGGCAAAAGAAATCACAAACTCCATAAACACAAGGAAATTAAATAACACCCATCTCAATGAGTTACAGATAAAATTAAGGAAGAAATTAAACAATATTCACAATTCAAATGAAAGTGCAGATACAACTTACAGGAACCTGTGGGAAGCAAAGAAAGCTGTCTTTTTAATATATATATATATATATATATATATATATATATATATATTTAGTACAGGGTTTACAGGGTCTCACTAC
>NDGM011191565.1:0-18488 GCA_002564305.1 Octomys mimax | reverse complement strand
AAAAAAAAAAAATCTTCAAGTTCTTCCTTTCCTGACCTCTGAATCTTCTAGGTGCCCACTATTTTTTTTTTTAATCAGGAATCAAATTCAGGACCATGTGTTTGCCAGGCAGGTGGTGTGCCACCGAGTTATGTCCCCACGCCTGGGTGCTCATCTTAGCACTGGCACATGAATGTGTTGTTTCTTTTCTACTTGTCCAGTACCCTAGGTTTTTTTTCTGGAACTTTCTATACTAATTTATTGATTTAATACTTCTTTCCATTTGGCCCCTTTACAACTTCTTGGTTCTTTGTTGGCATTTAAGTCTAGATCAAGAACCTGCATGTGTCTTTGATCCTCCTTTGTGATCGTTTCCTCAGGCAGTTCTCATGGTAGGCAACTGTGATAAAAACACAAAGCGCATTCGTGTCCATTTAATTATAATAACGGAATATAATATGTGATGTAAGAGTACTCTTCCAAGGCTTCTGTCTCCGTGCCTCTAAAATGGGTCATGAGATCTTTTCCTTCATCCAAGATACATCACCTAGACTTCGAACACTTTTGTGGCCGTGAGTGAACAAGCTTAATGGATTTGCATCCTGAGGGAGTCTGTACCCAACCTCAACTCCATCCCAGGGGCATCTGCTTAGTTCTCAGGGGGCTTACCACAGGTTGGGTGCAGGTCCAAAAAGTCGGCATGCTGAGAAGCCTGGATTTGATCAGTGTGAAAGTGTGGATGGGTGTTAAACCGAGACAGACTTCCACTAGACACTTGTCAACAGGACAGAGATGATAAAGCCAAGCTGAGGGCAGCAAGGCTGAGGATGTGGGTAAGGATGTCACCACCGCTGCTTTTATCCCTAGAAAAGGATAGAGGGGGAGAGAAGCAGTAATCTTCCATTCAAAGCTATGCTGTGTCTTCTCCATTCCTATAATTTGATTCATTCAGGCTTTGTTTTGTTTTCAGCTGTCTTTGGGTGTCAAACTGTGATTTGCCAACGTATCCGAGTTGTTCTTTGCATTAGAAAGTGGGTCTCATTCCCAAAACTTTCTGTCTCCGAGCGAGAAGCAGCTTTCCTGCCGGTGTAAGCATGAAACCACCATGCGCTGTACCTGTGTGATGTGTCCATGGTGTGCACAGAAGTAGCTCATTTTTGACATTGAGAAATAGTGTACTGCTATAAGAATTGACCATGTCCTATGTATCCATTTTCGTGCATTTGAATATTTGACTCCATATAGTTCAGTTATTTATGAATATAGCTGCTATGAGTGTGGTTGTGTGTGTGTTCTGGATGTTTCTCTTGGTGTATGCGTGGGTGTGGTGGGGTGCAGTCCTGCCAGTTTCCCAAAGTGATTCTACAGTGGGTACTTCTCCTCCCTTCAATGTATGATTGTTCTAGTTCCCCCACATCTTCATCCTCATTAACACTGGGATTTTTTTCAGTCTTACAAATTTTAGCCATTCTGGTGATATGAGTCTCATGGTTTGATTGGTGACCCTTTTCATGTTTTCTTTTATGCAGTGTCTGTTCAGCTGTCTCTTCCTCTATGGGTCAATATTTTTTTGTAATGACTTGTAGGACATCCTTATATATTATAAAACTGAGGTTTTTTGTCACGTACATATGTTATAAATATCTTCTCTCATTTTGTAGCTATTTAAATCATTCATCTGTATGGTGTCTTAGGACAAGCAGAAGTTCTTAATTATAATACTGTCATGTTTACTATGTTTTGCCATTATGGTTGGTGCTTTAAGAAAAATCAAACTGTGTCAGCCCCATAGTGAACCCCCAACTCAAAAACTTTACATTATCTGCTGGAAGTAGAGTCACTTTGTCTCTATAACCGTGATCTATCTGTGATTGATTTTCTGTTTGATCTAAGTTATGGATCACCACTTTTTTTATTTTCTCCCTTCGTGGATATCAAGCCCCATTTATTAAAAAAATATAATCGTGGTTCACTGTCATGCAGCAGGTACTTATATGTGTGTGGACCTGTGGGTCACTTTCTGGCTATCTGTTCTATATTGTTTGCTCCATTTGTCTATTTTTGATCTAACACCATGTGGGTTTAGTTTCTGTTGCTTTCTAATACCTTGATATCTTATAAAGTAAATTCTCCAACTCTTATTTTTAATATTTACTTTTTGATGGGTTCTTTTACCATATTTCCTACAAGAAAAAAAAAATATATATATATATATATATAAAATGTTGTTACTTTTTAGGTTCATTTAACCCAAGTACTTCATTTTCTGTATACATGTTCTTGTTTTAAAAGTTATAAACAACATGGACAGTTCCTGAAAAATTAGGCCTTGCTGAAATAAATTCTGTTTTCCATAATTCCTATGTGGCTCTCTGGTAGAAATTCTATTTCTCTGTAGGGTGCATTGAACGTTTTGGCAATGGAATATGATTCATAATGTTTTATTAGCCTTTTTAAAGACATCGTCTCTACAATGAGCTTTGGAAAAGGGACTGTTGCCACCTACTTTCTAGGCAAGTGTTCATCCATATTTATGACACAAAACTGGTGTTTCAAGAGCCTGTGTGTTACCTGGAGGTATGGACCGGGGACTGTGTTACGGTAGTGGGCCAGGCTTCAGGTAATCAGGTATAGAGCTGGTCTGCTTAATATGTCAGCTAGACAGTCTAATTCATCAGAGAGACTTTGCCACTGCTAAGTAATACCACATCTTATTTTTCCAGTTTTAGAGGACTGGCCGGTCTCAGAGATTCATTTAAACAGCTGTGGATGCCAGGTGATGGCCACGGTCACTGCCTGGGGCAGGTTTGTGGCAGTCATCTCAAGATTAGCTTGGAACTAGCTTTGCCACGATTTCCTGTGCCTCCTAACAAAGCACCCTTCTTATTGGCAGCTAACTGATTAGAAAGAAATCCGGGCAAAATGGTCCTTCACAGAGATAGTCCTTATCTTCTCTGCCTTTGATTAGCATCTCTAGCTGCTTAAATTCCATGCCAAGGTTGCTAATTTCTTGCACAAAACAGGAGGGGCTTTTAAAAGGGAAGAAAAAAGGCACCTTTGTGTCTTTTCTTCTTGCTGGGTGAATAATAGGCATTTATCAAAGTATGTGGCTATTCTGCCCCCATGTAGATGGTCCAGAGGCTGGATTGGGCCCACATGAGAAACTGGCCTACCCTGTGTTCTGACAAGAACGTTATCTCTGCACAGGCAGTGGGCTGTGGGCAGACACTTTTAGTATAATATCTAGTCTCTTTCTAGAGAGTTAGATTCCTTCTTTATCTGCCTTCCTGCTATCACCAGCAGGGCCTTTGCTGGTTATCTAGGCATATTTAATTACCTTCATTAGTAAATGTCCTTTAGTGCCCTTGTGGCCAATAGGGCAGGTTGCAGATCGCTTTCTGTGGTCCCTGCTTCCAGGTCCCTCTATATCAGCATTGCTAACAAAGTCAGGAAGAATGCAGGACAGCTGACCCTCGCTTTCCTGGGACCATCTCTTCTCAGCCCCAGGACAAGAAGTGGAAAGCAGCTCGCTACTTTTTAAAGCTCAGCCTGTATTATGATTATTCTTACATTAAACAAGCATCTGTCAAGTGCGCCGTATGTTCACAGCAGTCAGTGGTGCTCACTTTAAACCAGCCTTGCCAACACCACTTGTAATGAGGCGAATTTATTCCGGATTACGTTGGCAAAAGCTGTTGTTGGGTGTGACGTACTAGGCAGATACTGTCAGGAAGAACAGAGCAGGGATTAAATCTTCATCTGCCTGGATCCATAGACCACCGCATTCATCTTCTCCTTCTCCTTATTCTTTCTCCTCCTTCCTCCTTCCTCCTTCCTCCTCCTTTCTTCTTCCTTCTTTCCTTAATGTATTTGGTACAGGGCCTCACTATACAGCTCAGACTCATAGCGATCTTCCTATTTTCAGCCTCCCCAGTGCCAGGACAACAGGCAGTTTGCCACCTCTCCAGGTCTCAGGGGCCAGCTCAGCAGGCCTGGGGGTGGAGCCTGTGCGACATGGAGTGCCAGGGACTGAACCACCAGTCTCTGCACTTGCCTAAGCAGGTGCTTAGTCCACTGAGCCCTCTTAGCAGCCCAAGAAGCCTGCTTCTAAAAAGCATCTCACCAACTAAAACGTTACTGGGTTCAGGGTCGCTCACTTCTCTCTCTGGAGTTAAATTCCGAGTTCTCATTTTGAACAAATAAATGAAGGAAATTAGCAAAAAAACACTTGCCATGTTAGTTCAAGAAAGTAGAAGTGAAGAGTGAGATGAAAATGGGCACTACAGAGTGAGCTTGGGCCAAGTCAATGGGAAAGAGGATGACAGCAAGAATAAAGTGCACGCTGCATCTGGGAACAGCGAGGGCTGTCCTGGGAAGTCAGGCGAGCGAGCTCATCATGGAGTCAGTCTGTCATTTTGCACTGCCCAGATCTCAGGGACACCTGCAAGAACCTACACATCCTGGACCTCAGAGGACGTTCTGGGATCCCATACCTCAGGCTGAGGCCAGGTCTGCTCCCTCCTACTGAAAGTCCACTCCCGTTCTTGGGAGAAGTTAGAGTGGTGGCTCCAGGGAGCAGCACCAGGATCTATGGGTGGAGGAAGCAGGGTTCGTTTTCTCCTCCATGGGGTTCACACTCTGGAGATGAAATCCAACCCACCCCCCAGCAGAGTGAGTCAGGGCCTAGGGGCTGAGCAGGCACTCACAGACTCCATATGGGTTTCCTTCTCTTCAACTTGCAGGCATTTGCCCCCGCACCCAGCCCCCCACCGCTTCCCAAGTCTGTCTTCTCTTGCCTGCTGAAGCTCCACCTCCTCACGGGAGCCTCAGCACGGCTGGGGCGCCGCAGACGGGGTTGGCTTCCCGTCCCACAGCTGCAGAAGCCCCTGGATGCCCAAGTTTGAATTCTCAAGTTTTGTGGCTATGCTAAGGACAGATTTCTTTGGTATCAAGGATGCTTCTGAACTCCCAGAGAAAATACCTGCCAGTGGGGACACCTGAATGAGACAGATTTTATTGCACATTGAGGTAACGGTTCACGCACACAGCCATTGCTAGGCTTTCTTTAGCCTAACAGAAAAAATCCACACAAAGTTCTTCTCCAGTCTATACAAAAATAGATGTACAAGTGTGACCTGCATCTGTCATGACACAATTACTAGAAACTAAATCGAAGCTTTCCTCTTTAAGAAAGGAAATGTGCTTCAGTAATGCTTTTCCTTTTCTTCTTTTCTTTTTGGGGGAGTGTGGGGACGAAAGAGGCCCACCTTTACTGGTTCATGTCCTCCACCGGGAGCTTCTTTTGTAGATCGTGATTCCATTGTGTACTAACTTTTAGGGTTTGGATTAATCAAAACATATTCCTGTCAGGTAAAGGTACTAGAGTGCTCTGAAACTGGAGACCAGATTTCTACACTACTGGTTTTTTAAAAAAGAAAGCAGATTAGGCACACAAGTATGTTTGGCCAGATGTATTAGTTCACATATGCTAGCCGCTTTTAGGAATTAAAGCGTAGCTGAAATGAGGTCCTTACTCAACAGAGTTGGGTGGCAAGACATGGACACTGGGGCCTTCACCCCACACAGTCAGGGACCCAGGGGGTCCTCGGAGCAGCGCATCTTCCATCTGTGGCTTCTCGGGCACTGCAGCCTACTTTTTGCAGCCATTGGATGACAACAGGACATGAAGGATTTAAGTGTGTTTTTCAGGGACCAGGCCTACAAGAGGCACACACCCCTTCCAGGCCCATGTCCTTTAACTGTGTACCTAGGAAGAAAAATCAGGAGTTTGAGGATACACAGATCTCTTCCACACATAAGGTAGGGTGCTGAGCTTAGAGTCTTTGGGGAAGTGCTATGAGAGCAGCCTTTACCACCTCCCCCTGCACAGTAGGTTGCATCTTTCTGACCTGTCCAGACATGGCAGTGGGAAGTGTATCACTGGACACAGCAAGTGTAGCAACTCATAGAAGCAGGAGGAGGCCAGGAATCAGGATGCCAAGCCACCAACCGTCAGGGACGCTTCCTCCCCTTCCTTGGCAGGCCTGAGCAAGCCTTACCCTCATGCAGCTCAAGAATCCTATAGATCCTTAGGACAAAGAGAGCACGACTGGATCTCCTTTTAAAACACTGGATTTCCAGAACTAAAAAGATCTAGATGTAATTACTATGTCAGTGGACTTTCTTTTTATAATGAAGTTGATCCCTTCTGTGAATTTGGGAAATTAGCCTCGCTATTTAAGTAGATGGGATCCCCAGATTGTCTGGGACACAGAAAGCTCGTGCAACAGAATTGAAGGACCCGAGAAGTAAGACTCACCATTCCCAAAACCTGCAGTTGGGCTTTTGGGAATGGAGATGATAAGGACTGATGGCCGTTTCTCCTCACATTGCTCCTCCACTCCACATTTTAGGGTGCGATGGGATTCACATGCTTAGTCTCTCTCTACCTCTCCAACTTCAGCCATTGAGTTTTTGTGTCAAGACATCTCAGGGTCCCAGGCAGAAACAGGGCTCCCAGATCATTGCTCCACAGCATCGGTGTCTTCCTGTAGTGTGTCTGTTGCACATCCTTACCTTACACTCTGTGAGAGCCGGGGTTTGTCACAGTCATTATTTATGCCAGTATTTAGGACATTTGATACCTAGCAGCACTCACAGAATGTTAGCTAAGCTGCACTCAGCCTTCTTCCTGACTTTGTAACTGAGTTTGCGACTCTGCCTACAGGGTGTACTGTGCACCTCTGATAACTTCACCTTCATCCTTTGAGATCACTGGTGTCTGCAGGCATGGTGACAATGCTTATAAATGCCAGCCTTCATTGAAGAGCTGTTCTCTGTCAGACACTGCTGTGCTCCTGCTTTGCATGCCTCTCACTGTCTTTCCAATGACCCTATGAAGTAGACATGGCTACTAATCCAGCTTCAAACTCAGGTCTACAGGACTCAAGAGTTCAAGTATAGGCTGATGTCCAAAACAGTACATGAGAGATTGAAGTAGATACTTTATTTAGCTTTGTTAGTCTAAAGCAGGTACTCGGTAAGACCAGCAAGGGCTTAGTCACAGTTTATTAGATTGTCTGGCTTTAAGACAAGCAAAGGTTAAGACCCATCTAATTGGCTCAGCATGCCGAGCAAAATTGCACATAGTAACAAACTTAAAATCTGGAGAAGCAATCTGAGCAGCCAAATTACTTTTTGAAAAACCTGAATGTACAATTTGGACAACAGAAACTAAAAGCTGAAATCCAGGCAGAATGCCTAGACCAAGGAATGGTGCACGGTCACAAGAAACCCTCTTGAGGCCAAACTAAGCACTTCTGTGAGTCAAGAGATCATTGCTTGAGCCAGCGAGTCTGTATGGGCCCCTGCCAATCGCAGCAACCGCCCTGGACACGCACAGCCAGCCGGGCCATCTGACAGAAGCAGAGTGAACAGGAAAACTTAACCATGCTACATTTGATTCCTTAAAATAATTATTTTACAAAATCATTCTGCTCTGTCAGCAACCTAGCAGATGGCTGCATCTGGGCATAACTGCGGAGACCACTTGGAACATTTTTATTGTTGACTAAAACACACTCTTAATGATGTTTCTAGGTAATTCATCCATTTATACCTACCTGCAAACACCAATATATATTAGTTACTGAGAGAGGGACATTGAATTCATAGGGGAACATTTCATCAGGGATAGGGTGTACACATCTTCGTTCCCTGTCTGCATATTTATGGCCAGGGGACCCATGGTGCTAGGCTAAGGACAATGTGTATTCTGAACTAGTCAGTTTTGATCCTTGAATATGCTTATACAGGTTTTTTTTTTTTTTAATAAGCAAAGGATTTGCTCATGATTCTTTCTTTGCTCGTCTTCTCACTTTGTGTAAATGACCACAATATTTTATATAATTCACTTTTCCTGGTCAATCAGAACTTTACTGTATTAAGTTTTAAGGGAATGGAAACTTATCTATATCCCACTAATAACAAATAATAAGGATTTGTATGCCAAGTTTGTGTTAGCACTGTGCAAAAGAAAACAAAACAAACAAACAAAAAGATACTGAGATGCTAAAATGTGATAGGTCAAAGTAAAAACAACATCCAAATCTACCAACTTCCTGATTGCTTAAATGAAGATTTTTGGGTAGCTAGTCAGGAGCCATGTCCTGCATACCATGCGCAGCACCAGCAAAGTCTAAAGGATGCAGCAGAGACAGACCTGCTGTCTGTCCCACACAGGAAATGCTCAGCTTTTCTCTAGACTTACTAATGAAACCCTCATTAGCTTTTTATGCAAAGGTTGAACACCCCTGTTAAGATGAAACAGAAAATTTATATGTATTCTGCTCAAGATCACACATTTAAATTACGGGCCCAGAATCTGAATCAGGATTTTGACTTCTGAATCCTTTTTTTTTTTTTTTTTTTTCAGCTCAATACTATGGTCCTTTTGCTGAATTTTTTTCATGCACAAATTGACATAAAACAATGAATATTCTTTTTTAGGAAATTCAAAAATTATGTCATAAATGAGGGAAGGATTTTAATTCTCTTGCAAAGTTCCTTACCAAATAATGCTTCTTTAGTACCTATTTTTGTGTTTCTCCCAAGAGTAAATAATAGGTCATGCTGAAATGGAACAACTTTGATCTTTACCCAAGTGGTGGCATTTTTGTTGTTTTCTAAGAAGTTGGATCTTGGGTTGAAAATGTGGCACTCGAGATGCATTTAGTGGCCCTCCTTTTATCTCCCAAGACATACCTTTCTTGGTAGGGTTAAGAAATGTATTTATCTTTAGACGGTTATAGCTAAATTGCATGGAAAGAATAAGAAATTACAAACCTTAAGAGAGAAACACTGTCTTGGATTTCAAGAGGCCTATCGCCTGTCCAGGGGCCGTTTCCTCTCCTGGATTCTGCTGGCTTTCTCTAGCCACATGTCTGTTTTTCAAAACATGTCTGTTTTGGGGGCCCGCC
Source organism: Octomys mimax (assembly GCA_002564305.1). Taxonomy (NCBI): domain Eukaryota; kingdom Metazoa; phylum Chordata; class Mammalia; order Rodentia; family Octodontidae; genus Octomys; species Octomys mimax. Next base: position 9,531 of record NDGM011191565.1, on the reverse strand, counting down.
CACTAGCTCACTTGTTAAGTGCCTGCTTAAACAAAGCAGTCCACCTGTGGTGGCATTGKSGGTTCCATTCCCGCATACTCAAGGCAATGCAGACCAGAGCTGGAGCCAATCAGGAGCCTCAAGTGAAAAATAAATAAATAAATAAATAACATGTCTGTTTTCTCTACTTATGTCCTCACCCTGTATTCTTTCAATTAGCAGAGGTGTTATACTAAGCTTTAATGATTTTTAAATATGTTCTTTTGAAACACATTAGGCCAAAAGCTTAGGAGTTCAGTAGCCAAGCTTTAGAGGTTGTCAGATAGTATTCATTCAGCCGGAACTGAATTATGTATTGGCTGCTTTTTCCCAAAAGAATGTGCAACATTACGCAGTGTGAGTGTGTCCTGATAAAATTTAAACAGTAGTCGTTTCAGATCTGGTCAGTTGCCATCCCTCTGGTTTATTAAATACTTTCAATGAACAAATGGCTTTCACATGATTCTTTAGCACAAGAACCATGATTGTTCACCAAGAAAGAAGCTTAGGCTCCTTCATAATTCTGGAAATTGGTAGCATTTGAAAAGAAGCTATGAGGACCGGCCAAGTAGCTCAGTGGAGTAAGCGCCTGCAAGCAGGCACAGGGGCCGGGGGTTCGTTCCCCAGGCCTGCCGTGCCGGCCCTGCCCCCGGGGTGCGCTGAGATGGCAATTGAGACTGGGCGTGGTGGTGTGTTCCTGTAATCCCAGCTCATGGGAGGCTGTAAACAGGACAGTCACTAGGAGTCCAATCTAGTAGTGAGACCCCTGAACACCCTGTAGAGCCTCCCTTGAAAGGAAGTTGTGGCAGGACAGCATTTTCAATAAGCCAAGACATAGGAACCATAACAAATGTGTTCCCTCTTGCCCTCTTCAGGGGGCCTAGACTGCCTCCCTTGTGAGAGGCACAAAGCCTGACTGTCCAGTGAGGTTAAAAATATATATGCACAGGGCTGGGGAGATGGCTCAGTAGAATAAGGGCTTGCCTGGCAAGTCCAAGGGCCTGAGTTCAATCCCNGGTTTTGGGGGGAAAAAAAAAAAAAAAAAAAAAAATATATATATATATATATATATATATATATTTGAACTTCATTTATATAGTTTAAGCCTCTGTCAGTTATTTTATCGCTGTTAGTTGATAATTAAATCCAGAAAAGCTTTTAGCAGATCTTTCTTTTGGGGGGAACTTTAGTAGTCCATAGCTCTAGATTTTTACATTTCTTCACTTGTGACCAGGGTCACCATCATAATGTGCTTGGGGAAGAATCAGGTCTTAATGTAATTTACATGAAGCTTTCAAGGGGGTTCAACGTACTTGTCAGCAGCTGGATGGTGATGCGTTGGCACCTTAGCACTATTCTATTCAATTATTTTAATGCCAGGAGCTAAGGAAGGTGAGATGATAATGTAGGTTTTTTTCTTTCACCTTTCATTCCTTTTTGTGTCTGAGGTTCTTACCCACACCACAGCTGGCTTTTTTCCAGGTGCTTTTTTAAAAAAACTTTTCCTTCAGAATTTTCATTTACTTTCATGTTAGAATTTTTATTTTTCATAGCTATGCAGTGTTAAAACCCTAAAAACACTTACTCCATTTGTATGAGAACTTCAAGTGACTTTCCCTTTACTACTATAAAAAGTCCTGGCACATGAGAGAGCTAAACATCCCATCACTGGCTCTGATCAGTGGAGGCTGGTAAATGACCTTGCCCTTTGGGTGCCGACCTCCTTCATCCGTGCGTAGGACCTTTGCTGGGCCTAAGAGAAGACTCCTTTCAGCCTACACTGTTAAAGGCACCGAGGGGAGTTCTGTGTAAGCAACGTGGCTGTTGATTTTACTCAGTCCCATGGGAGAGGACTGAGGTGGGAGCAGAATCAGCCACAAGTTAGGATAGAGCAAAGGCCTGAAAGAGGAGGGGAGGCGCTTGCTGCCTTGAGGAATTTGGGGACCCAGACCTGCGGTTGTGCTTCGCCTGAAGGCCAGGGCAAATGCTTGTGGTCGTGTTGTTTAGGACAGATTGTGCAGATGGACATGGCTTTGCTCTGTGGTCTGCCATCGTGCCCGCTAGTGACACCTCACCTGTCGCCTGTGACATGCCTCTCTGTGCCAGACCCTTGCTGGACCTAAGAGAAGACGCCTTGATGCCTAAGCAGCAGTGAGACTCATCATAATCGGCTGTGCACAGACCTAGGACAGGCTCTCCTGCGCCATCCGCTCTGCTCTTGCGGCAGCATTGCCTCCTTGGACGATCCTCTCCAGTGCTTCCACCCGGACTTTGCCCACCGGCACGCGTGGCTGCATTTGTTGTTTCTGTGAACTACTCGATGCATGTATTTCCCTTGCTCTGGTCATCTTTGCTCTATCTTTTGCTGCTGCTTAACTGAGTCTGTGACCTTGGTCAGAGCCCTAACCTCTCTGAGCTGCAATGTCATTGGAGCGGGAGGAGGGGCGAACTTGGGAGGGTTCTGGTAAGTTTCTCCCGGGACTCTTCACAGACATCAGAAAGGTTGATTCCCTTCTTTCACCCTCTCACAGTTGAAAGTAGTATTTGGCGTCCAGGAAGCACTGCTTGTGTCTTGGTAGATGGAAAATGAATGTTTTCATCACTTCCTAAAATAGGCTGCGATTATGTAGGTCCAGCCTGCAATGTGCTTTCCTGAAGTATTTTCCTGGGATTCCAGAATTCCAGCTCATTCTGCTGCTGTGTTATTTAAATTTAATTTCATTTTGCTTTATTTTCATTTACTTTTATTTTATATCACAATGTAATACTCTAATGTAGATGTTTGCTATTATTTTTAGGATGAGTTATAAATGATTGCAAGTAGTGGAATTTTAATAAGAAAAGCTCAAGCCAGATTTTTATCTGCTTATTAACATCTTGTTAACTCTCCTGGTATTGAATTGAAACATAGACAGAAGTTGTTTAAGTTATTTACAAGGTTAGCAGTCTAAAATACTTATATGGATGCCAACTTTCAATGAGAGTTAGTACACATTCCAAACATTATTTAAAAGAAGATTTGCCTTGACTTTGATTTGAAAATTTAATTTTTTTAGGAAGGTTAGCATTGTAAGTGTGACAGTTATGAGAGAATTTTCAGATAGTTTTAGGAATCAAGTATAGGTTTCTTCTTTTGCTTGTCTCTCCTTTGGAGGAGTAGAGAGCCGTGAACTCGGAGACCTTGAGAACATTTTCTGTCTTTATAATACTCAGGATAATTCTCAGCTTACATATTGTAATTTGTATGTTTGAGTAAGGCATTATGGGATTGTAAAGATGTATAATTTAGCAAATTCCCAAGGGGTGAGTCTTTTTCAAGAGCCCTAGAATTAGACGCTTAAGTCAGGACTTTTGCCATATCATACAGAGGGAGATAAAAATAAAACCCACTCCCATGAGCAGAGGGGGGCCCCATGCTGTCCCTCCTACTCTCAGAGTTTTATGTCTCGTGTTTGCGATGGACAAGAGGAAACCATCCAAGGAAGCAGTCAGGCATGTGTTGTTACTTCTCTAACTTCCTGTAAATCAGTGACTTTCTGAGTCTTTGGGGTAGCATTACAGCTGAAGAGCTAAACAGGTTTCACAAAAATGGGGGACTGACTCAGCAGTGATTCTCGGGTATAGGACCAGTGTTCTGTCTTTCCCTCCGCATTGTGAATTACTGCTGTGCTGTGCCGTGTCATCCCAGGCACTTTTGTTGCATCTGATGGTCTGGTTTCCATCTCATCACTGGAATTACATCCAACACACTTATTTTGAATGACACCTATTGTGAGCCTTCTATATTGATGGTCAAAAGGACTGAGCAAGAAGATCAGAGAAGGTTTTTTTTATTTTGTTTTGTTTTGTTTTTTTGTATGTATAAACTAACTTTATTTGTCTTTTTACTTTTTGCGGAACTGGGGATTAAACTAACTTTAATAAGACAATGTACAGTAAATCCGTAAACATTCAACCTTATAACTTCAAAGTATATGAACCACAAACATTAATAAAACTTAAAAGACCAACTGAACAAACCAACTGTTATGAGGTAAGTCTAGGCATCCCCCAAAAGCCTCATGAGGTCATAGTTGGAGCTCTAGAAGCAGATTTTGGGGGCTTTGTGCTGATTTGCCATTAGAAGCCCGGGTCTCCTGAAGGGGTGGATACGGGCTATGGCCTGGAAAGTCCTGTCGCCTTTCCCAGCTCTTACTTTCTGCTCCCTGGGCATCAGGAATTGAGCTGCTGTGTCCCTGCCATTCCCCTCTGACATGTCGTTCTGCCCTTCAGCTGGCCCGAACCATGAGCCAAAATAAGCTTCTGATGTTTTGAATTGTGGGTGTCAGGTATTATGTCTCAGTAAGGAAAAAAGTCACTAAGACATCAACAAATCTACAACCCTCGTAAAAAGTTTCATCATACCTTTCTTAATAGTTGGTAAATCAAACAAATTATAATTGATGCTCAGATAAGGATGCACAAGATGCAAAGAGCAAAATAAACCTGTTCTAATGGAAATATGTACAACAAAGGTCCCAGGATGCCAGGCTGACGTTCTTCTCATTTCGTAGGACACATTCACCAAAAGGGATTATAATGTTGGCATAACGAGAGCAATCAGCAAGACCCAAATGTTGAAATCATTCAGAGTTGAATCTCTAATGTGAATGGTGTAAACAAGAAATCAATCAGTCAAAGATCACTGAAGAAATTTGAAATTGTATGCAACTTAGAAACATACTTCTAAATAATCAATAGATCAAAGATGAAATGAAAACTAAAATTATAAAATATGTTGAACCAACTAAAACAGTGTATCATCATTTTGTTAAAGTGAAAGTAATCTAAAGAAGTGAAGTGAGGTTGTTCACATCAAACTGTGCATCAGAAAGCAAGACTGAGCTTGAACTCATTCAAACTCTTTCAAAACTAGCTATAGAAGAATAACATTTTGTAGCAAAAGTAAGGAACTAACACAGGTAATCATAGAAATCAAAGTTTTAAACAGTGTGCTAAAGTCAAAGTTGTTTCTTTAAAAAATGATCAGAGAAGTTTTAATACCCTACTTTCTGCTCCTTGCAGTTGTAGAAAGAGCCTCTCAAAAGGTGAAAGCATACAAATTAATATGCTCTTCAATAAGTATGTTACATACACATTAGTAAGTGAAACAGGCCAGGGGGAGGTATCATCCTTGTCCAAAGGGCATAGCTGCTGTCAGCTGCAGCAAATCGTTCTGCCAGAGCCAGCTTCCTGTTTGCAGATGAGCTGCCCCTGGGTCTAAATATTGGTGCCTTACTTGAGTATCTTGGAAACACTGCTGGCCAATCAAAATGCATTTGTATTTGCAACCTTTTGTTGCAGTGAGAATTGCGTAAGAAATTGGGGAAGAGGGATTCTTCGCAGGTGCCCATGCACACAAGCTAAGCCTCCGTGCTGTGCTTCTTCTCTCTCTGGTTATATATATAAAAAATGCCTCCATATTCTTATAATTAACTATCACATATCACCAGTGTAAAATTNNAGTGTAAAATTCAGCTACCCATTTTTATGTAATTCAAGCTTCTAATATATCATTTTTTACCCTCGGTAGAACATTAACTATCATCGATACACTTACTACCTAGTTTTCTTCTTTCTAGGGGCAGCTGTGGTAATGGTTACCGTATGCATTTATCCAGTTTACCCGACCGTCCTTTGCTTGCTAGTTAGGCAGCTAAACGTGGCTCAGAAAAGAGTGCTTGTGGGTGTGAAGGCACACAAAATTCTGTAAAGAAACCTGTTTATTTCATGCAGCTTTTTAATATTTCAGGATTTTCACATGTCAGATCACTGTGGGCCTCTACTTCAGGCCACCACTAGTAATTATAAATTCTATAAAATTGAAAATGGAGCACATTGGTGCAGGCTCAGTATATATTCAAGTCAAGTTCGTGTAGATGGTTTGAAGACCCTTCCCTGGCTGCTGCTTTGGCGCTGATTCTCATGCACAGAGCTCTTTCCTCAGGCTTTGTGTGGTTCTGGGCTTCACCTCATGCCTGTTTTCCCTCTGAATATTCGCACCTTGAGGTACCTTTGTACCCTGAGGCGCCTTGAGGATTACACTGTTTCCACCACCCACCCCCATCCTTCTTGCCTTCTCCTCTCCCCTCCACATTCCACTGCATACTCCTGAGAGGAGGGGCCTTTCCATCCCAGTACCTCAGTCCTTCTGCTGCAGGACAGATGAGGCTCTCGGTGAGGAAATACGGGGGCAGGGGGAGCTTCATGTCCGTGAACCTGGAGTTAAATTGGTTTTAAGTTAACAACAATTCAGATCCACACCCCTGCTGTTGGTTCCCATCCCATTTGCACCCCAGCCACATGACTTTAGCCACGTTCCTCAATCTCCCGAATCCATTTCTTCACCCAAAATGAATATAATGAAACGTTTCTGGCTGTTTTTCTGGAAAGTATTGATAATATGAAAACCCTTACCAAGACCCTGGTAAACTGCCCGGCACACAATGAGTGTGAAGTTTGGCAGCCTTTCTCTCCGGCACCACCACAGTGTTCCTTTCCGTGCAGACTCCTTGGTGTACTCTCTAAGCCCAAGCTTGTATCTCAAGCTTGACTTATCATCATAGGCACATGTGCAAAAAGCCAGCCTGTGACACCCAGTACATGTGTGCCTCAGTAGACCTGGGATCCTGACCACATTTCTGGGGCTACCCTTGTCTGTATAAAGTAGGGGTGGAGGAAGAAAAATAACTAAGAAGATTAGATGAGCAGGCATATGTCAGCACCTAAAGCACTGCCAAGGAAGATAAATGTTCCGCTGTGGGTAAGTCAGAACCACTGTGGAGAGGCTCTAAAATCCTGTAGGCAGAGTTTAGACAGAGTGACACAGCCTGCACCAAGGAGAGCACTAGGAAATCAGTACTTTTGGTAAATGTTAAAGTTGAATTGGAGCATTTTTGTTAAGCTAGGGATGTGATATTTTATAGCACAGGAATTTAGAGATTTGAAAAGTACAAAGTATTCAGCCAAAGCTAAAATTTTGATTCATTTTCATCCTACGGTCAGTTTCTGTATCCATTACTGTCCTAGCTGATGCCTTAACTAAGAATAGTTCCCAAAGCCCAGCCTATACAGAGCAGCCTTCTGCAGAGTTCTTTGCTTCTCTGTGAGTGGACAGGCTGGATTTCCAAGATATCCCACAGGGCTGCAATAGAGGGGAACCTACGGCAGCCCTGGCCCAGTAACCCTAGGCCAGAGATGGACAAACTTGCTCTATAAAGAGCCAGAAAGGAAAAAGTTTTGGTTTTGTGGGCCACATGCCATTCCTGTAACATCTTCTTTGTCAGCAGTTTGAGTAACAGTTTGAAAATGTAAAAGCCATTCTCAAAGCAAAAGGACCCCAGAGTGGAGGGGACCCACAGACGATGATTCCAGAACTCCGGCTTTTTAGCCCTCAGGAGTAAGGCCTTGAGGCTCCAAGGCCCTTCTTAGGGAAAGGGAGAAGCGCTCTCACCACTTCCTTTTTTAAATATTGTATGCATTGAATGAGTTCCTTTGCTTCTATGGTACAACTGTATGTTCTTGTCAGATTTTTAGTCATTTTATAGTGAGACCTCGTCACACTGCTACTTCCTATGGGGAGCTGATGAGGAACAGTTTAAAGCAGATGGAGCACAGACTGTAGGAACGAAAACCACACAAGAAAGAGCTGTGTGAGAGAAATATTTAATCATAACATGAAAAACTCCTAGTGGCAACTTTTCCATTATGTTAAATTTCACTCATTTCTATGCATTCTAAGCATGTGTTTAAAAACACAGGTTGCGATTTCCCATCTTCGTGCCCATCAACCACGGGTTTCTGATTTTGTCTTTTCTAGGACTATGACTTGAGCCAGCTCCAGCAGCCTGATACAGTGGAGCCTGACGCCATCAAGCCTGTAGGAATCCGGCGGCTGGATGAGAGACCCATTCATGCGGAGCCGCAGTATCCAGTCCGATCTGCAGCCCCACATCCTGGGGACATTGGGGACTTCATTAATGAGGTGACAGAGAAAATCACTTTCCTTAGCCTCAGCTTTTTATTTTATGTTGAGGTTAGATCTATGTGGGCCACAGGTGCTTGGATTATAGCCACGCGGTTCACTAAAATGTACTTCTTTTTACGTTCATCTTTACGTTGAAGGCAAGGATGCTTTCAGTATTGGAGAACATATCTAACTGCTTTTGTCAACTCAGAAGAGATCTGGAGACTCATTTCTGTATTTGTAAAATAGCATTCGCCATACATTATCAGTGTTAGTTATACTTTCTACCTGAAGGATTTTTCTCCTATGTACAAGTAATAAGTAGACTAACCATGTTATATTTCAATCTAATTCCATTTATTAGCACTGATAAATGTAACAAAATCATTTCCCTTCCTTTTTTCCCCCACACTGAGCTCTTTAAATTCCACAAATGGGGAGAATTCAGGACCTGCCCACAACTCCATCAAAGGAGATTAGTTGAAAAAGTAGCTAAATTAAATAGAATGTAAGTGATTTAAATGCTTGCCTAGTTGAGTTTTAAGAGCCTTTATAAGAGGGAACTAATTCTCTGTTGAATATACTGGATATGATTTTCACTGCCAAAAATTAATATGGAATTCTTTTATTTCATTACTATATGTAATGATTTATACTACTTTTTATAATGGCTATGTTTTCAGTGTTACTCTGTTTCTGAATTTGTATTGTTAGTGTAAGAGACTGCTACATAGTGACTGTGAGCATTGAGTAGCAGCTGTGTTCTCTGGCCATCCTCTCAGTATCTCCACGATCAGAAGTGGTCTCTGTGTATTACCCAGATGGGGTGCACCTGTTATATGTGGGCTTTGGTCCTGTACCAAAAACCCTCTTTTTTTCCTGGACTCCCTTGAAATAGTTGTAAAATATGTAAATATCATCACTCTACCTTAGTTTTTGGGATGCACTCATAGCTTGTAGGAAATATTTTGAAACAAATTGGTGTATTTATCTACCGCTGCATCTATCCATTACTGTCTATTACTAAATGATAGGTTACTTTGTGAGCATACGGATTCACTTCTGTCAAGTAGGTAATAGGTTAATTTGTAGTGGGCTTCAATTAAAAGCAGATGGCAGATTAAAAAAAAAAAGCAACAACAGAGTGCCAGTGACTCCTTTTCGTACAAAAATATATGATCAGTTTTCCATCTCTTATTTAAGGCATTTATACACAGCATTAGGTTGTGTAGTGTATGGAAGAGTACCTCAAGATTTCCCCTCTGAGTTACTGTTCGCTGTTATGAGAATTTGTTGTTGGGCTATTCCCGTAGCTATTCAGTTTTAAGACATAGTAGATCTAATGACTGAAGAACGTGGACATTTTAAAAGCAAGAATTCAATGATTCTTTTTAAAAATTTTTTATTTTAATGAGGAAAAAAAGATAAAATAGCAAAACAGTTTTTAAACAGGTTAGTAGGACAGTTACAATAATTAATACATTGCATATTGTTGTCTTCATAGTAGT
>NDGM011191548.1:0-11478 GCA_002564305.1 Octomys mimax | reverse complement strand
ATAACCACTAGGAAGAGAGTATGCAATGTGTTAATTATTGAAACTGTCCTACCATTTTGATTTTCCTCAATATAATTATGGGGAAAAATAGATCACTATAAGACCTGGCCAAAAAAAAAATAATAATAAAGTTTGTTTAAAAAAAAAGAAAAAAGAAAATTTTATCTGCCTTACTTTTCAGTAGTAATATTCTTCAGAGTGTATAGAAATTAAAATTGAATGTTATAAAAAGCTTACAACTGCTTCTAAATTTTTCCACATAGTAAATATGTATTGTACATAGTCTCTAGATTCAAAAGGTAAAAATAAGGAAACTAAGAAGTGCTGACATTTGATGGGGAAGACAAATTCTGAGGATTATAGAATAGTATGAACTTTAAGAAAAGTGTCAAGTTAGTTAAAATTAAAAGACAGTAAAAGACCTGCTCACATTAGGGGCTGGAGAGATGGCTCAGTAGAATAAGCACTTGCCTGGCAAGTGCAAGGATCTGAGTTCAATCCCCAGTTCCACCAAAAAAAAAAAAAAAAAAAAAAAAAAGAGCCCTGCTCACATTTTAAACTTGCTAATAGCAGTTTCATCTTCAGTACAATTTTTTGTCTGTCTGAAATGTTTACTTAAAAATTCACAAAGTGTCTACTGCATGTCAGCACTGTATTTGGTATTTCGGTTGTAATGATGGATAGGATGTAGTTCATGCTCTCAAAGAACTTAGAATCTGGTAAAGTAGAAGGACACAAGCAAGCAACTTTAGCATAACCTGGTCAGGCTTCATTTTCCATTTTAAAGTATAGTTTGTGAAAAAAAAGAAGGTTAAGACTGTAGGGACTAAGAAGTGAAAAATGCCTGCAATCAGCTAAACTATAAAGTTGGACAAGAAAAGTCAGATTAAAGAAATAATTACAGAAGTGTATCTTGACAAGATACTTGGGGAAAGGGGACATTTTTTGAAGCTTAATTTGCTGGCTTTATTTAGTAAGAAAAATTCTGGATGAATAGTGGTCCTAAGAAATAAAATTGTGTGTAGCGGAGGTGAGGCCATCTGGGGGAAGAAGGTATACAGCACTTAAGGAGCTTCTGGTCATTTAGTTGGATAAGATCAGAAAAATGACTTTTGAAATTCAGCCCTCTCAGGAGAGATCATGCTGGTAATTGAAAGTGGAATACAGATGAACACTGAAACTCACTTTACCAAATTCCATCTCTCCCTGGAAAAGAGGAAAAGTAGCCATAACGTAGGATTAATAATATTTTAAAATTTTATTTTCTGTAAGCACTACTCTGATTTGACTAATAATGACATTAAAGTTCTGGAGGAACCTAGGGAGATGCAATATATCTAATTATATGTCTTTATTATCATGATTGTTGTTCTTGCGTTGGAAGAGCATATTATATATATCTTATAGCTCTGAGTTCACATGACACAATTTATCCTGTTCTGTGGGGCAATGACTGCAAGTAATGTTTCTTTTCCTTATAATTGTGTTTCCCTCTATTTTCTCCTCTCTCACATGATGAAATTGACAAATGATATTTCAGTTAGCTAAAATATGTTCTTGTACCACTGAATGGAAACCTTGTAGTGATTGAATTTATTGGTTTAGACTCATTAATATCTCTAATAACTGATACTATCCATTATTAATTTAAGAACAAATTAACTTACTTTTTTTTCTCAGTAGGTTTTAAAAATTTTTTAAAAATCATTTATTTATTTATTTATTTACTTATTTGGTGTAGGGTCTCACCACACAGCTCTGACTGGTAATAATCCTCCTGTCTCAGCATCCCCAGCATTGGGATTATAGGTGTGCCACCACGTCTGGTTTTGGTGGCCAGTCCGGTGTGCCTGGATCTCTGGGGCCAGCTAGGCATGTGGTACAGGGGATCAAATTCAGGATCTTGCGCTTGTTGGACAGAAGCTTAGAGTAGCAAGCAATCTTCCCAGCCCATCCTCAGTAGTTTGTAGTTCTGCTATGACAGCATTTATAACACATTTAACCTTGAGACCTATTTATCAAATCATAGCAAGCTGTATCTTTATACTTTAAAAGAATTAAATAAGAATGTTCTAATAAGAATCACTTTATAGGCTCCAATAATATATAAAATATTATAAAGTAATTGAATTGAAAAACATGTCAAATGTTGATCAAATTAGAGAAGTTTTTCTTTTCATCTTATTTTCTCTTTACCCTATCTGTGCCTCCATGTTAATATTCTATCCAGTTCATTATTTGTAAAAATTTAGAAGGCTGGCATGATAGCTCAGCAGACGATAGTACCTGCTTAGGCAAGCTTAGTCAAGCACAGAGTCCTCAGTTCATCCCCGGTGACCACAGCATGTGGCTAGCCCCATCCCTAGGGCGGGCTGAGCTGGCCATAGAATCGGGCGTGGTGACCCACACCTGTAAATCCCAGTGTTGGGAAGGCTGAAAGCAGGAGGGTCACCACAAGTAGGAGCTGTGTAGTGAGACCCTGCAACAACCAAATACATTTTAAAAATTTCAGGAAACATTCTTTTACATTTAGATTAATTTTTCAATAGGCATGCCACTGTCTCTTGTTTTCCATTACAATTACTTCTAATTATTAATTAATATGAGAATATAGTTCATGTATACTTGTCCAATTTATATGCTTTCTGTTCCTTCTAGATTTCAGGTGTGCAAAGATTTTTTTGTTAGGGATGTATCACTTGATACATCTAGTTCAGAACAACAGTATTTTTCATAAAAGCTCCTTATAATTTGCCAAAATTTCAGTTATTTTTATGCTCTAATCATTATACACAGAAAAGCTAAATCCTAAAAAAAAAAAAAAACCAGTTAAGTGACTCATGTTAGATGCATATTTATATCTACAAATATCCTAGTCAAGATTTTTATTTAGAACCATGTTGATTTTCATCCTTGTTTTTTTCCTGGAGCACTAAGTTAATTACATTATTTATAATCATTATCCAACTACAAATCTTCTAAGTTATACCCATCCCATATGTAAATTCATCAATATCTGAAATTCTCTTAGGAGAGATCACTGTTTTCTGGGGTTTTTTTCTTGTTTAAATGTTGAGTATAGATAAATTCACATGGGCACAAATTATAAAGTATCTGGGCTTGTGTGAGGGTGTCATATTAAGTATGAAGATGTGGGCATATGTGTTATTACCAGAGCTGGGGGATGTCCTCCCACAGCATTTGTGAATCATTTTAAATGATAAAGGTTTGACGTGGTTGTTAAGGGGAACATGAACCCTTGACTACAGACTGACAATAAGCACTATCATTTTCAGCTTTGAAATATTGTCACCCCAAAGCATCCTTTCATTACATGTACCATTTTTCAAGTGAAAGCTATGATGTAGAGACATCAAAAGTCTGGTAATCTTCTTTGTTTTCTTTTCATGTATTTGGCATCGGGTCTCACTACGCAGCTAGGACTTGTAGCGATCCTGTTTTCAGCCTCCCCAGTGCTGGAATTACAGACATGAGCCACCACACCTGGTCTTGGAGGCCAGCTCAGTGTGCTGCCCTGGGGTGGAGCCAGTATGGCTTGTGGTGCCACGGATCGAACTCTGGTCCCTGTGCTTGGCTAAACAGGCGCTTAGTTCTCTGAGCTATCTTGCCAGCCTTGTTTTTGTTTTTTTTTTAGAGAAAAATCATTAAAAACAATGATGTAAGATTTCAAAACAAGATAATAAGAGATTAACAATGGTTAATACATTGCATATTGTTATCTTCAAAGTAATTATTCAGATTCTAAAACATAGGTATGAAAATTTAATGAAACAACATGAACACAAACCTATATTTTCAGTGAACTAATAGAAATTAATAGTATATTTAACTTAGCTGTCATATATATATATATATATATGTATATATATATATATATATATATATATAATTTTTATTATTTCAGCATCTCTTTTCCTTTCCCCCATGCCAGCTGTTTTTTTTTCCTTTTGAGCAGTCTATTTTCCTTTCATAATTTTGGATTTTTTTTTTTATTCTTTCAGTTTATACTAAGGAGACAAAACCATGTTTACACATGTTAGTCTTATTTATTTCACTTATGGGTATGGTCTAAAGTTCCATGTATTTACCTATAAAATTCCCTGGTTTATCCTTTTTATACCTGTGTAGTTGTATTAAAAAACCCAGATATTTCTATGCATTCATTAGTTCGTGGGCATTTGGCTTTTTTCCAATATTTATATATTATAAATTATGCTGCTATAAACATAGGTGCACATATATCACTGTGGTATGATGTTTTCAATCCTTTTGGAAAAATATCAAGGAGGGGAATATCTGGGTAGAATAGAACCTCTAATCCTAGCTTTATAAGGAATCTACACACTGATTTCCACAGTGGTTGTACCAGTCTATATTGCCACCAACAGTGGAGAAGAGTTCCTTTTGCCCCACAACCCCATCAGCATTTGTTATTGGTTGATTTTTTGTTGGTAGCCATTCTTTCTGGGATGAGGTGGAATTTCAGTGATGTTTTAATTTTGCATCTCTCATATGACCAATGATGTTGAACATCTTTTATTTATTCATTTGCCATTTGTATTTCTTGACCTGAGAAGCGTGTATTCATCTCAGATGCCCATTTTTGGATGGAGATTTTGCATTTGGTAGGACTGATTTTTTTCAGTTCTTTATAATATATATATATATTTTATTTTATTTTATTTTATTTTATTTTATTTTTATTTTTATTTTTTTTTGTCTGAGGGATAGTTGGCTAAAATTTTTCCTCACTCTGTAGGTTGTCTTTTCACTTTATTGGTTATTTCTTTTGCTGTGAAAAAATCTTTTTAATAAGATGAGATCTCAGTTTTGATTCTTTGAAGTACTTTCCATGCAGTTTGGGTTTTGTTCTTGAACTCTTTGCCTACCTCTATGTCTTCAAAATTTCTATCTACTTTCTCTTCTGGTATATTTAATTTTATGTTAAATTTACATGTTTGATCCATTATGAGTTTAGCTTAGGGGATGGTGATTGACATGTGTCTAGTTTTATTGTTCCACATGTGGATAGTCAGTTTTCATCACCATTTATTAAAGAGGTTATATTTTCTCCAGTGAACATGTTTGGCTCTTTTGTCAAAGATAAAGTGGCTGGAGGTGTTTGCAGCTGTGTTTGTAGTTGTATTCTAATCTGTTCCATTGGTCCTCAGGTTCCCCCCCCAGTATCATGCTGATTTTATCACAGTAGCATTGAATATAATTTGAAGTCAGGGATTGTGGTGCCTCCTGTCTTGCTTTTGTTACTCAGGATTGCCTTTGCTATTTTAGGTCTCTTCTGTTTCCAAATGAATTCTCTGAATGTTTTCTCTAGTTATGTGAGAGGTATGCTAATGGCATTTTTACTTGTATTGCTTTATGTCTGTATAGTAGTTTTGAAAATATGGCCACTGTGTTAGTTATTCCTATCCATGAACAGGGGATATCGTTCCATTTTCTGATACCTTCTTTGATTTAGTTTTTCTGACTACTGTAATTTTCAATATATCTATCTTTTAATTCTTTTGTTAGATTGATTCCTTAAAGTACTTCATTATTTTTTGGATGCTATTATGAAGGGTATGTTCTCCCTAATTTCTCTCTCAATGAGTTTGTTGTTGTGTACAGGAATGATTTCTGAGTGCAAACTTTGGATCCTGCTCTGCTACTGAATTTGGTTATTAAATTTACAAGTCTCTTGGTGGAGATTTTGGGATCATTCATGTGGGGCATCATGTCATCTGCTAATAATGACAATTTTCTTTTTCCTTTCCAACTTTTATTCCTTTTATTTCTCCCTTTTGAGTAGTTATCCTGAGTAATGTTTCCAGAACTATAGCAAATAAGAATGGTAATAGTGGACCTCCTTTGTCTTGTACCTGATTTTACAGTGAAAGTTTTCTGTTTTTGTGGAGTTAGTGTGACGTTAGCTGTTGGTTTGTCATAGGTGGCTTTCTATAAGATTGAGGTAAAGACTATTTGGATTTTCTGTAGGGTTTTTATTATGAATGAGTGTTGGACTTTGTGAAAAGTTTTTATGGATCTATTGAGGTGATCATGTAATTTTTGTCTTTGACTCTGTTGATATAGTGTGTTACATTTATTGATTTGCATATGTTGAACCATCCTTGCATTTCTGGTATGAATCCTACTTGGTCATGATGTGTAATCTTCTTGATGATTTGCTGCATTCTGTTTGCCAGTATCTTATTGAGGATTTTTTCATAGATGTTCATTAAAGAGATTGGCCTGTGATTTTCTTTTTTGATTGGGTCTTTCTCTTGTTTTGGTGTCAAGATAATACTTGCCTTCCAGAATACGTTATGAGGAATTGCTTCCATTTCAATTTAATTAAAGATTTTGAGGAGTATTGGTGTCAAATATTCTCTAAATTTCTTGTAGAATTCAGCTGTGACTTCATCAGCACATGGGTTTTTCTTGATTGATAAGTTTTTATTAGGTTTCAATTTCATTAGCTGATATCGGGTTGTTTAGAATGTTTATATCTTCTTGATTTAGCTCTTGTAATTCATACATTTCTAGAAACCTGTCCATTTCTTCTGTGTTTTCCATCTTCTCTGAGTAAAGATTTTTGAAGAAGGTATTAATGATCTGAATTTCCATAAATTCTATAGTAATTTCATCCTTTTTAGTCTTCATTGCATGAATGAATATTTTTCTTTCTTTTTTTGGTAAGGATGGCAAGGGGGTTATTGATCTTATTCTTTCTGAGAACCAACTCTTCTATTCATTAATTCTTTGTATTGTTTTCCTCATCTCAACTGCATTAATTTATGCTCTGATATTTATAATTTCCTCCCTTGTATATGGGCTTTTGGATTGACTCACTTTTATTTTTCTGGAAGCTTAGGGTATAATATTAGGTTGTTTATTTATGCTCGTTCTTTTTTCAGTTTTGTTTTGATTGGGCATCATTTTGTAAATTTTTTTTTACTACTGCTTCTTACTTGTAATATTCTTTTACATGTAATTTATTGATTTTAGGACTTATATACAATATATATTCAAAGCATGAAAATGTTTAAGAGAAGGTAAAAGCATAAAAATAGGTAATCTTTAAACCCCCACTGAGACAAATAATCTATAAAATTGTTTTCTTAAGTCTTTTTTCTTTGTCATTCACTGAGACCAAGGGGAGGAAAGAACTTTCTTTTTACTATAAATTACAATTAAAATGATTTTTTTCTTGAAATTTATGTCAGCTGATCTTTTCTTTTTTTCATATTTTTCTCTATTGCCTAATGATATTCTGTTGCTTTCAAGCAGGGGTATCTCTGACTTGTTGAACAATACTTCTGATTAATTTTTAAATAACTTACCAGTTATTTGTCCCAGTAGGCATATTTGCTTATTTATATGTAGCAAAATTTCAAAAGTATGTTTAGTCTTAGAAGTTCCAGCTTGAAAATAGAATTGCAGGGACTACATTGAGGCAAAAGAACTTTATTGGTCAAGGCTGATGTGGACTTATGTGGCTGGTAGCACTATAGTGTGGGATTTCTAGGTAAGTCTCCATTTCACCTCTCGGTTATACCAGAAGAACTAGCGCTATGCAAGCATTTAAATCCCTAGTTTTGAATAGATGGATGCTTGTAAAAAGAGTCCTTGGTCTCCTCACTGTAGTCTATTACCTCTGTTCTTGCTATTAATGACTGTAACACTTGAATGGATGCCTCTGACAATAAGTTCTCAGTTTCCCATCTATTAGGTGAATATTAAAACCATATGTAAATAAATTCAGTGACCTGGTAGTTGCTGTAGTAATTCTACCAACTGAAGTAGTAGTAACTTTTCAACTAATCTATGCATTTTTGCTGTATGTTGATTTGTTTCTGTTATCTTTTTTCCTCTTTAAATTAAAAAAAAGAATGGTGGCATTTTTTTTTTTCTGAGTCAACCTCAGACAAAAACTAGAATATGAAACTGGTGTATAAATAATGGTAGGCTTTCCAAACATGCTAGAGTTGCAACATAAATGTCCAACCTCACAGATACATTATAGCGAAAGATCTCTTGGCTGAGTGTTGGTAATTTTAATGTAGTTATTAATACCATTTGCCTTCTGAGAGGTTTCCTTTAGAAGCAGATGCCCAATATCCTATCAATCCCACTGCTTGGCTGCCAGCCCAGAAAAATGGACTTATTCCATAGAATGACTCAGTTCAAAATTGAGGAATTCTAAAGAGGTACCAGCTTAAGTCTCCTTAAAGACAAAAGCATGCCTTATTAAGTACAGTGAGTGAATGATATTCTGCATTTACCACACTAACCTGTTGGGAAAAGTGAGGAATCGAGTTGGGTAAGATGCCTCGCGTCAGACTGCACTGTAAGCAGCAATGCTCCAGCAAAACTCATGCACTCGTTATGAGAAACTTCTGTCCCATTTTCCCCTATGTTTTATTCATTGGAAGTTGGATGTCTACACATACTTGACTATTCTTCACATAATACTCAATTTCAAGGCAGTGACAGCTAGAAAGCTGATGTAGAAATGGTTGTCACACTTGTTTGGAAGAAAGGATATGTAAGTGATTTCTTGGTTGTTCTACATTAAGGAAAGTGCAGATCAGATAATATAAAATTGAAATACTTAAACGAAATTATGTAAAAAATGAAAAACATCCCATTTAATTTACATAAATGATTACATTTCTTCAAATATATGTTTCTAATACAAAGTGTTTTTAAAAATATCTTTCAAGTTTTATAAAGTTTGGCTGAACTGTGGCTATATATTTTTTTCTTTCACATAACTTTTTTTTGAGACAAAGTCTTACTGTGTAGTTCAAACTGGCCTTGAACTCACAGCAATTCTCCTGCCTCAGAGCGTGAATGCTGATTACAGGCCAGTGTACCACCATTCCTGGCATTTGTCAGATAATCCAAATTAAAATATTTAGTTTAAACGTGAATATTGGCAATCACCTCTCCTATGCTTTTATCTGTATGCTAATTGCTCATTCAAACAGGTTTAGCTACCGTCTAAATAGAGAACAGGCAGGATAAGAGCCATGAAATGAGAAGTAAAGCCATTCCGTGGCTCTGAGAGGGCTAAAGAGAAGAGGGAGGAGTTCCTCATTAACCCGTGTGGGGTCGGAGATAACAAGCATGCAGCTTCAAAAACCAAGCCAAGTTCACGCAGTGCAGTGCACAGTTATGCTTTGTCTGTAGTAAATCCATATCCTTTTCAGCATATCAATTTTAGAAAAAGACACAGAATTAGTTATAGACCATAAAGGTATGTATGAATTAAAATATCTAAGGTCTCAGTGCTCTCAGTAATCTCAATCGTTTTCACCAAGTCAAAGATTCATGAAGTTTATTGCTGGAAACACATCAAGGACAGACAGAAAATGGCCTACATATGTACTTCATGGGCTAACTGTTTTTAATTTAGAACTACTTCTTAATTAACTGGCCCCTGATAACCTAATATGATTCAATATCCTAATTAAATGGGCTTGTCTATTTGTTAAGTCCTTCAAAATTCACATATATCTGCACAGTTTTTTTTCCTTTCTCTCACTGTTTCTGAAAGAAACTGTCCCACTGTAGGTATCAGTGTGCAAAAGGAGATATGGTGCAGAGAAAGTGAGTGTTCTAGGCTTAATAATGTTTTTCCTCATACAGAAAAGTGAATCTTCTCTTAGAGCTTGATGTTCCAACAATTTGGTGTGAAGTTTTGTATATCACCTATTTTCCTCTTAGACATGTTGGCATCGTGACATTTGATCATGTAGCCTGTGCATCTACACAGACGTCCCCAAAACTGAACAAGGCTATATATAGTGGAACCTCTCATGGCCTGCTCCAAATAGGAATGTGCTATTATTTAGAAATCTGTCATTAATTGTCATATTAGGTATATCTGAAAATTCTCTTTCAAGTCTTTATCTTTTAAAAATATTTACACTCATTGTCATTAATTAATTCACTCTGCTAATGATACTAAGAACTTTATGATATGAGGTAGAAGATATAACATGTAGGCTTTAATAGAAATATTAAGAAATTAAAAAGAGTGAATAAAGCTTTTCAGACTTATTTAGGCTCCTCTACATATATGTCATGGGTTGATTACCCAAATTTTTAAGCTTAATTTGCTCCAATTTTCCAAATGTAGTGATTAATTGAACAATTGAGAGAATTTATAAAGAATGAGTATTTAAGATTTTTTCGGGCTGGCCAGATATCTCAGTGGATTAAAGCACCTCCTTAGGCAGAGGTAGGGGCTTGGGGGTTGGATCCCTGGCCTGCTGTGCCAGCCTTACCCCTCGGATGGCATTTGAGTCTGGGTGTGGTGGCGCACACCTATAATCCCAGCTCTTGGGAAACTGAAAACAGGAGAATCCCTAGGAGTCCAATCTGTGTAGTGAGACCTTATAGACCCTGTACTAAAAATACAAAATAAGGTACTTTTTTCATAACAGATTGATAATGATTTTTAAAAGTGATTTGATAAATGGCTCACCTACAGAGTAGAAAAATATTTGATCAAATAGAAGTTATCCATCAGAAAACTGAGGAAAAAAATTAAGCCTTCATAATTATAAAAGATAATAATTCAATTATCTGAAAATTAAGAAAAGTACACAGATAACCTAGATTCAATTAGATATAATAAATATGATAAATGGTAGATGCGGTTTCATTTAATGGAAATAATTTAAGTTTCATGCAGATTATGTGCAGGTGGTACCTTATGGTAGCATAATGTGTTCTGAGAACTATCTACTGAACCACATGTGGAAAGACCCAGAAAACTTCCATGGTGTGGTGGGGGTCTGGAAAGGACTAAAAAGGATGTAAAATCCTCAGTTACTTGCTCTGTTTTTGACACAGCCTTTGACAATGTAGATCTAGCCTGTTATATGTTTTCTTTGATTTTGTTCTTTCAAATAAAATTCTCACTTTGATCAGGAATCAAGGAGAAAATAAGTGGACTATTCAGTAGTGGAAACACTGCTGCACAAAATGGCAGTACTGATGGTTGATGAACGTATCCATCTCCTGGCCAGCAGCTCTTTGGATCTTGGGGTCATATGTTCACTACTGAGTAGGTTTATTTTTTTATATTTTATATTTACCCTGGTGATTGTATCCCTGAGTTACGATGCCAGCTAACTTTTTAAAATTTCTTTTCTCTCTGCCCTGTCCTGCCCTGCCCCTGCCCTGCCCCCACCCTGCCCCCCCCACCTGCCCTCCCCCCTCCCCTCCCCTTCCCTCTCCTCTCCTCTCTTCTTTCATCTTGCTTGCTTGCTGAGACAGGGTCTCAGTAAATCACAACATTTGTCAGGCTGGGCTGTAACTTAGATCTACTTGAGCTTGAAGTGGAGGTCATAATAAGATTTGTTCAGAAGTGTTGATGTGGGAGCTAGGGAGATAGCTCAGTAGAATAAGTGCTTGCCTGGGAAGTGCAAGGTCCTGAGTTCAATCCCC
>NDGM011191541.1:0-13397 GCA_002564305.1 Octomys mimax | reverse complement strand
CAATGTCAGAAGTTGTTGACTTGAGCCTTTTATAGCTCAGCCTATTAATATGGCCTTACTTTTCATGCTTCGTTTTTATACTTTTGTGCTGGATGGTTAAGAATCCCATTTTTCATACTCTGATCTTACCATGAAGTTGGCTGATCACAGCTCATGCTCTTGGGGGAATGATTAGATATTGTTGACCTTATTTTGCCATTATCTTATAAATCAGGGAAGCAGAAAAGTGCTATTCATCAGACCATATGATATCTCAGCATTAGCAAATAGACATGTACTGGTCATTAGCATTACTAATGAGGAGAACAGATACATTCTGTAGACAGTAGGAGCATTCATACTCAGATAAAGAGGACAGGACCTTAAGACCAGGTGATCCTCTGGGGGAGGAGAAGCCAGTCAATGATAGTAAGTGGTGAAACACTGAGTCTTAAGGCTGAGACCAGGGAAAGGGGTAGTATGTTCTTACCAAAGAAGTTCAGCACACTGAACTCTGTTAAGAAAAACAACACTCGCAGAGTGCACAATTCAAAAAAATTCGATTTTTCCTTTACATCAAAATTCAGTGTTATTTTGCTGGCTTTACCACATGCATGTGTGACTTGTGGTCAGGAAAACTCAAATGAATTAGCTTTTAAGGGCAACCTTTGCCCTTGGGTCATTTTTGCTAAAGAAAGATGAGTGGGTGGGAAAAGAGATAAATTAAAATCTTTGCTGCTAACAGGTTGTCTCAGTTTAGATTGAGTGCCAAGGAAACTAATTTAATTTTGTGCTGTCTCCATTTTGAAGCTGTCTTGCTCTGTAGGTTATTGCAACTATAAAGCTGATGTGATTTGTAGCTTCTTAAATCAATAACAAATAAAATAGTACCTTAAAGGTAGGTCACTGACTTCTTAGTTTCAGATTTCTTATCTTGTTCTATTATTGCAAATAAAATAATACGAATTTTTATTCTTTCTCTAACACCATTAGTTCCTTTTAAAGTTTATATTTGCCAGAATATCTATCTGAAAAGAGCTCATTGGCAGAAAAGAGAAATCATTCATTTATTTCAGAGCAAAGTTATGGTCCTGAGCCTTGAAATGCTTAAATTCTCTGGAAGTGACATTTTTCTGGAATTCTCTATTTTAGTATATGTGCTGCCGAAGTGAGCACTGGAATTCTCTATTTTATTCATAATGCAAATTTCCTATTTTGTTCATAAGATCCTTTAAGAAGATCTATCTATCTATCTATCTATCTATCTATCTATCTATCTATCTATCTTCTTAATATATATATATAATATATCTTCTTAATATATATTTGATATTCCTTATGCTTATTGTAACATTTTTTGACTATGTAAGTAGTTCATGCCCACTGGACAAAATAGAAAACCACTGAATATTAAAATGAAAACTATTCTTAAGCTATTTTTTTTAACAAAAGTTATAAAGCAAATGTTATGGGGACTCTTTTGATGTAAGCGAAAAGGGTTTATAAAACTTACAGACACTGGTACACACATGGATTAGATATACTCAGAAGTTTCTTATTTCAGAGATAGAAAACTGATGCAAATATTTTTCTTTATTCAGTCTATTAAAATTAATTTAACTGTGGGTTACTGATTTCTTTCAATCTCAATTTATTTGTGTATAGAAGTTTGAGCACAGAAATTTTTATTACATTCTTTTTTAAATTATTGCCATCTTCCCAGATGATCTGCCTTATTACTTAGAGCCATAGTCTTGGAGTGCCCTAAGACTCACTGTGTTTTCTTCTCTTAGTTTTCCTATTCTTGGGAGGACTCAAACAGTTTTCCCTCTATGGAATAACTGGATTTTAAAAAAAATTAGCACTAGTTTTGCTCTTCCCTAACTCTTATAAAGTTCACAATATCTTTATTGCATTTATAATGTGCTTGCAATCTGACTTTGTGGAATGTTTTCATAAACCAATAAATCCTTAGTTTGGACTCAAGAGATCATGAACAAAATCTCTGAGAGTCATTGTTTAAATCAATTAATGTTAACCTTTCCTTGTCTGGAACTATGCACACAAAATCCCAAGTCCCCAAGGTAACAGAAATTGATGGAGAAAGTCCTGAACAGTTCTGTGTACAATAATGGTAAAGGTGTGTATCCACCCTTCAGGTCCACTAATCTTCACAGTGCTTGCATTTTCCATGAGTAACAGTGGAGGATTAAGCACAGACCTCTACAGAGAAGCCCAGGCTTAGTCAGCCTCTTAGGGCCTGTGTTCTGTTGTTTCTCTAAAACATACAGAGCAACTTTATGCTGCTTTATAAAAATGGTTGAATCAACACTTACAAAAGTATCTCAGTCTTTTGTAAACGTCTTTTACTGAAGAGAACTCTGTAAACATATTCTCCCCAACAATTGGAAAACAATGATACTAAGTTTGCACAGAAAATGTGGAGAAAACACTCAGCCATGACTCAGCTGTGAGGTCAGCTGATTTCAGAAACAATATTTTATTTCTGTATCTTACATATTTCACACACATTAGACAAAGGTAATCACTAACAATAGAGTTCAAAGGGAGAGTTTCTGCTATTTTATAACCTTTCATCTCCTCTGTCTCTCATTGACCTGATGCTGCTACATTTTCACCTTCTATCTCTGTCTCTCTGGTTGTTGCATTAGTCTGGGCTTTACTAGAGGAACAAATATAATACAAAGAGCAGACATAACACAAGATGTACCATTCACAGAGTTGGATGAAGAAGCATCTACATGCCACAAACTGCACACCACAGACTGAGGTATTCGGTCCCAAGGTCTGAAGCTCACTGCAGTGATTGGGTCTGCAATGGAGGGCTGAAGAATCTGTGACAAAAAGCTGAAGGATCCAAGCTGGAGGCTGAAGTGTCTGTGCTTCTAGACAAGAGATGAAGTCCAAGCTGACTGAGAAGGCTGAAGTTCCTCTGAGGAAGTGGAATGTGAAATCCTTCCTCAATCCCTTTATATCCCCTTTTCGTGCTGAGTTACCCTGGGGTGGGGCCCCCATCGCCCAGAGTGTGGAACCACAGTGGCTGTCCAGTCAGCTTGACACAGTGCATCGACCACTACAGTTGTAGTTCAAAAAGGCTGCATAATTGCTAATTGAGTATACAAAGTATTTTTCTAAAAACTTTCTATGAACCTTTCCTCTTTTGCTTCCCTTTTAGAGTGTTTTTGTTTTATTCATCCTCAAATGAAAACAAATCTCTTGAGTCTGAGAATTTGCCAAAGAAGAGCGTTACTGCAGAGAGGGTGCCAGCAGTTTGCCTTGGGTCTCCTTCTGTCTACTTGGCTGCATAAAATTCCCTAGTCGTTCAGCAGCTGGAAGAGAGATAAATGGGTTAGCTCCTAGCTCAGTCTCCAGCAGGCTTTTATTTGTTTTTAGCTCTACTGGCATAAAATAAGCTAACGTCCTACCTGAACTATATAAGCAGATGGGATACACAAAATGTCACCATCTCCAGTAGTCACAGCCAGCAGATGGTTTCTGTCTTTGCCTCTAGGTGCTACCCAGTATTTGTAGAGACCACAAGTTGCAGCCTGTGGCATATCTGTTGATGTTTTGTGGGTAATTTCACATATTGTCACTGTTTTCTGTGTATCATCTCCAATGAATGCCCCTGAGGGAAGAGATGCAGATGGGAGAAGCCCAGGACATTGTCTCCAAATCAGTCTTCATGAACTAAAGCAACAGATGATTTTTCTAGACATTTGGGTGTTATCCAAAGCTTTAAGGCAAATGTTCCGTTGCTGTGGTTGCTGCTGACAATGTCATGTGCTTGGGATCTTGTTTTTCCACATACTTTTGACATACCTGTCATTTGAAAAGTGAATCAAAATAGCCCTTTAAATGTGGGGTATTTTTGACAATTGCTTCAACATAATGTTATAGAGGTCTGGTTGGTGAGACACGTACAGTGGGTCAGTTGACTTCCTTGTGCTTATCACCACTACCCCAAATTAGAGACCCATGTAACTACTGGAGTCTCAAGCCAGAGAGGCCTGGCTCCAGAGATCCCAAAAGAGCAGATCTGGTCATTTGCTATGAGTCCAGACAGCAGAGAGATGCATGATGGGAAAGCAGGCAAGGAAATTATTCACTGTGGTCACACTGGGAAGAAATGGGAAGACTGCTGTCTTATGCCTCATCTTCCGGATACTGACAGTAGTTAGAGTATTACAGAGAATAGCAATTAGGGCAGATGCAAGAAGTGTGCAGAGCCAGGCAAGTCTGATCAAACTGTCATCTGTTTGATCATTATCTGAGGTCTGGTTCTGTGGGACTCTGCTGGCACCAGGGAAGTTGTTATTGCTTGAAGGGAAGCAGTTTGGTTCCCATCATGAAATAATTACCTGAAAAGGTTTATAATTCCTGGAATTCAAGATGAGCTGGGGAGGAGAAATGACTCAAACAGGGCACAGGCATGAGGAGCATGGAGGAAGGACAATGCCTGGCTCCTCTGTCAGGGGAATGGGGACATTTTCAAAGGACCCCTTTACAGTGTGACATGTATCTATATAGTGCCTGAGTCTACTTCATTTCAGCTGGAGATATACTCGGGAAGGTCTTGGTTAGGGTTTCAGATAGGATAAGTTTCTTTCTCCTTAAAACTTAGCAAGAGAACAGTGCTAAGGTGTAGGCAGAAGGGCTCATGGCCTTTGGGCCCCTGCTATACATTCTAGAGAGGCTCAGTGAGTCTCCGGCTATGCTAAATCCCTCCTAGTGACAACCTCACATTAGTTTCTAATATTTGCTTTCTTTTCATCTAGTTTGAAATTTTGCCTTTTCTTGTGTTTTCCTGGTTATCCAAGGCAAATGTTTTCCAGTCTTTCTTTTTTTAAAAAAAATCTTTTATTAATTTACTTGGTTCAGGGTCTTGCTACGCACCTCGGACTTGTGGTGCTCTTTCTGACTCAGAGTGTCCAGTGCTGGGATTACAGGTGTGTGCCACCACACCTGGCTTTGGTGGCTGGCTCCACACACCTGGGGCTCCAGGGCCAGCACAGCATACAGTACTGGGGATCAAACCCCAGTCCTTGCATTTGCCAGACAGGTGTTTAGACCACTGAGCTCACTCCCCAACCCATCCCAGTGTTTAGTTCTGTTCCACAAAAATATGAATGTATGCCATGGTCAGATTTTTACTTGATCCTTTCAGATTCATTCCCAGATGTGTAGGCTGTCACTGCCAGCCACATGAACAGTTTCTATTTCTAGAGAATAAGGAATAGCACTATTCTGCCTGCAGACAGCTGAATCTCAGATCATATGACAACATGTGACTTTTCACTAAGTTCTTCCAGAAACACTTGTTAGGTGTGAAAGTAGTCCTCACAGGGACTTTGTTCCTTCCAGATTTTTCTACAGGATGTATCTTACATCAGCTAGACTACTGTTTTGAGCCATATGCTGACATTCTGTAGTTTGGATGAAATCACCGTGCTTTGCACGCCTAACTTCTTTAAGCATAAGATTTTGAAAGTGTGGCTTCGAGACCAGCCAAATTAGCATTACATGTGTGTTTCAAAAATCTGCAAATTTTTAAATCCCTCCCCCAACCTAACTGAGTAAGAAACTCTTGGGGTGGGGTTAGGCAATCTGCTTATTCTTCAGGTGATTTGATGAAGCTCAACAGAATAATCTTTGTAGATAACCAATTTTTCAGTCCTTCCAGCTCTTGGAAATGGAAAGGAAGAAGGCTGGGTGAAAGGATAAACATTCTTTCAAAAATGGTCTCAGAAATTTTGATATGATAGCCGTGTTTAAGAATTGCTACTGCTAACTGCTTCCCTTTTGCCAGTTTTACGACTAGCCCATATCACCAGCTGGCCTCATTCTTAGTTACCATCTGTCGTAGCATTTCACAATGCATTTTGCAGTGGGCAGGTTTTCATCTAGCAGGGACACGGGGATCATCATCGTCGAAGCAAAATCTGATGAAAGGAAACACTTTTGCATGTAGTTTTCTCTCCTTTGTAAGAACCGGGGACATTGGCCACCAGAGACATCAAGAACTGATTTATATCTGGTTAACATCTGCTTTCCATCATTACATAAACTAGAGGTAACATATTTATTGAGAACTAAAATTGCTTGCTGGTTAACCATTACTTCGTAGTTGAAGTATTTATGCTTGCTTTTGCAGTGAAGAAAATTTCAGTAGTCTTACATTGCTGAAACTTCATAAGGACCCTTAATGATTAAAGCAAACCTCTCACCTCAGGACTCTAATAAGCATCTTATTTAAACTTTTAATTTTAATCCCACATAAAGAATCTTTTAGGCTTCTAGGGGACAACCTGCTAAGCCACTTGGTTTTATGTTGATTACACAAAGTCTGCAATTGCAACCCCACAACACACACACAAAAGCCAAAACAGTTGGTCCAGTAGAGTGCTCTGCGTGTGTGCCTCCAATGGCTTTATCTCCTTCCTTATTTTCTTCTTCTTACTGATTTTCTTCCACCTGCAACAAATCTTGGAAGATGAAAATTATGAAAATGCTTCCAAATATACTACTTCTTATATAACAGAAACACAATGTGTGAAAAATTAGGAAAGTTGGCAGTGCTTCAATGCAGCTAACGTAAGTGCTTATGGGAACTTTCTCTTAGGTTACATACATCTGAAACTACTTGCATGATTATTGGGTAACTTAAAATGTATCTATATTCTTTTTATTTTGCAGAAGCTATGTTTGAGATTTTGAATTCTTTTGGGCTGACAGAATTTGCTGTTTTTTTTTTCTTTTTCTTTTTTCTGCTGCGTGTTTGTTTTGAGACATGTCCAGCTATGCAGGGCAGGCTCACCTTGAACTCACTATGTATCCCAGGCCAGTCTTAAATCTGGGATAATCCTCCTGTCTCAGCTTCTCAAGTGCTGAGATTATAGGTGTGCACCAAAATGCCAGGCAAAAAATTTGACATTTACTAAGGGATGCCATTCAAGCTAAAGGGGCATAAAGACAGTGCAATTTAGGTTCTAGTGACAGAATAAGGGAAACTAGAGATGGTAAATAAGTAATTAAATAGTAGAGACCAGATGTTCTGTCCTATACTTTACTTGAAAACCATTGTATATTTCTAGTTAGGCTGGAAAGTTCTCCCAGCAGTGCACGTCAGGCATTGCTCCTCATTTCTCTTGTGGGTTGGAGATCCTTCCAGCCACTGGGAGCTCTTTTGAGCTACTTTGTCTTTGTCCGTCTGTTTAACTGGCAAGTTCAGATATATTTATATTTTTTTTGTACCAGTTTTCAGAGAAGGAATTTAAAGTAAAGAGAGAAACCATAGTGTTTAGGAGATCTCTGTTATAATTTGCCCAAGAAGAGAAAGTGTTAATCCTCTCCCAGTCCTCCCTGCAGAGTTGGAAGCTACCTTTGGTAATCTTTGTTTTACAGAAGACAAAATTCTAACTGAGACTCAGACCTGAAGAAAGCAAATAGATCTATGCTGTCTCTGTGGAGAATATGGTAGAATATTTTCTTGACTCAAGCATAAGCAAAGATTTCTATTGGTTGGAATTTGAAATGACTAGAAATCTTATATATAGTGTAAAATGATGCAGCTGCTTTGGGAAATAGTTTGGTGTTTTTATTTAATAAGATTATAAGTACATTAGGCCTATAACTTATCGATTATACTCTTAGGTGTTTTTCCAAAAGAAATGAGATAAATATGTTCACATTAAAAATTTCCAGGGATGTTTACTACAGGCTTATTCATAATAGCCTCCAAATAAATTTAAGTCAGAGGTCCAGACTGGGGAGATAGCTCAGCAGCTTAAGTGTCTGCCTGGCAAGTACAAGGCCCCCAGTTCAATCCCAGGTACCACACACACACACACACACACACACACACACACACGTTTAAGTCAGAGGTCCATCAACAGAAGAATGGATAATTTGTCATACAATGATATGAAGAAATGTTATACAGAAAAAAAAGAAAAAATTGCTAATTTGATCAATAATACAGAAAAAATTTTGAACATGTTGAGTGAAAGAAATCAGACAAAAGAATATCTTTATATATGATGTTCTGGAAGAGCAAAATCTATTTTGAAAGAAATCTGAAGTGTTACATGTGATAGCTATGTGGAATCTGGAAATGACCAAGAGGAACTATTAGGTTCATTTCTGAGGTTTGGAAAAAGAGTCATTATTTTGAAAAGTACACGAGAGTACCTGGATCTATATGTTGTATTTGCTAGAAAAACTTGACAAATGTGGTCATTACATGTAAACTTTCTTTTGTATAATTCAGTTACTTCTGGAGGCCTTTGCTTGCCTTTGAGGGAAGATTTTAGGATTCAAACCATAACATGGTCTATGGTGTAGGGAATGGGTATCTACAGTGTTACTAGGAATTTAACATGTAAAATTTCCCTTCATAGTTTTGTCATAATTGAGGACAGTTATGCAGGCCTGAAAACAATGCTGGACTCGTATTGCTACGCAGAAGAGGGAAGACAGATAATCTCCCTTCCAAAAGTTTTAATGTTTGAAATGAGGGTTTCTTAGGATGCTGACAATGTGCAGATTCAGACTGGCCATTGCAGAGTTTTCTTAGCGAGAGGTGAAACTTGTTTCTGTGCATCAATTTGACTTTTGTTACTCTAAGTATCTGAGGCTAGACACTTGCAAAGAAAAGAGGTTTATTTAGCTGTCAGTATTAAGTGTTCAGGGACATGGTACCTGCTTATAGATGGCATGGCAAGGGCCACAGCTCGTAAGAGAGGGAAGGATCAGATCGTGGGACTTAAAAGCTACAAAGCAGCCCAAGACCCCACTAGAGCCATGTTACACCTTCATGTGTGCAGTGTCCAAAGTCCTAATGTCCTCCCACAAGGTCTGACCTCTGAAGGCCCCCTCACCGGTACACACTGTACTGAGGAACAAGCACATTTAGGAGTTGAGTCATACCCAAGCTAAGCACTGTGCTTCTTGACTTTGTACCCCAGGAATAATTCATAGTCAAAGTAAAAAAAAAAAACAACACAGTATAATTCTCTGAATAGTATTACCTGGAGAACCAAGGAAGATTTGTTCTGCATTCAATGCCTAACTCAGATGAGTCTTTTCATCCTTCCAATCAAAACATACATCTTTTTGTTTTTAGTTTGAGCACTGCTCAAAATTACATTGGAGTTGAATTTTATTTGATAATTACCATTGAATTATACACTGGTCTGAGGTTTATTAATGTGCAACCCAGGCAGATAATTGCTGATAGTTTAAACATTCATCTCTCAAGAGAGATGTAGTATGCTTTTCTTAGTAAGAAAGATGCTTTACTAATATAAAATAGTAGTGAATGTATAATATGAATGCTGTATAATATGAATTTGTACAAGTAAATACATGTTTACTTATGCATGGTTAAGTTAAATAGAGTTAAGCGGCAGTGCCTGCTTTAAAAGTTGTGACCAACAAGGGTCCATGAACAAAAACAAATTAGCAATTTAAATTACTTTAAGAAATAGCTCACTTTGGGAGGACTCACGTATGTACCGCTCCTTGTGTGACCTCCAGTGAACAGCAGTAGTCTGAAAGAGTCCTTGGCAATTAGCTGCCTCCCTCTGCAGCATCAGTGAACTCCTTCCTTCACTTTTCCACTGTTGTCTTTTGGTCTATCATTGCAGGTTTCCCTGCCACGGTCAGTTGACTTCTATCGGTTAGAAAAGTCTTGGAATGTCACAGGTGAAAAGCACCTCAGAGACCTGTGCTCCCTGCTTATATTAAAGACGAAGAAGTAGAGACAAAAGGCACAGATGGTGAATGATGCCTTTAAAATTAGTCAGGTCAGTCAAGATTTCCCAGTACTACTGAGGGTGCTGCTTCCATTTTTCTACACTGTGCTCTCCGTAAGATAGTGGCTGCTAGCATCCGATGGTATCTGTTTTCTTTGTAACATGACAGAATGAAATACTGGGTAGGATCATTGCTTAACGTGGTCACTGCCATCAGGATGGTAGGACTGGAAGGACTTTATAAATATTTAGCTGCTATGAGAAGGAAAATAAATTTATTTCTGTATGTAGCAGAAATGGAAGCATATACTTTTTCATGTTTCTAAATTCTCTGCATCATATTTGCTTATAGATATAATGAGAACCGTATCCGTAGGCTGCTTCTTCAGTAAAGACACATTCGTTACTGCTCCACTATTTTTCTAGCGTTGACACTGACACATAAAGAAATATAAGACCTACCCTTGGGGAGGCAAAACTAACTGACTAAAAGAATTACTTGGAAATAGTCTGCCCAGCGACATTCTCATTTGGAGGTACAGATGACATATATTATGGGCTTTCTTAGGAGGCAATTTACCTTTCACATCAATTCTTTCCCAGAGGAATAAGGCTAAAATGTTCTATTTCACTTTCCTAGACTCTGACTCCTATAGCTATTCAGCCAGGCTTTCTCATGGCAAGAATGTAAGCAGCCTTAGTCACTCCTCTCCTTTGGGTTGAGTTTTATTTAGTCTCTCCTGTGAAGATGTTTTTTTCTGATGTCTTTCTCTAATCATCCATCCTTCCAAATCAGACTCTGATTCTGAATCTCTTCCAACTGCTGGGTGCGTGCATTTCCCTGAGCTGCACTTTTCCAGTCTTCGTCTGTGCCAGATTCTGAATTGCTGATTAGTTTCCTGGCGCTAAGTCTTGTTCTGTTAGTCACTTTCCCAGAGGACTGCAGTCTGACTCCATCAGCCTCAGCCCTGCCTAGAATCAGCAACAGCATGCTCACTCACTATGGTCTGCCGGTCTCATCAGAGACTCACATTCACCCTAAAGTCTTCATAAATATCACCCATACTGTTAAATGCACTTACCTACAGTATGCTCTACTCCATGAGAGAGCTGTTGATGCTCCTTCCAGAAGAGGTTGGATAACAGATTCTTATTGTGTAAAACCTTGAGGTCTGGCTGTTGCATGCAAGGTTCCTTTAATGGAAAGAATTAATATTAAGCAAATGGACAGGATGCATGAATGTATTTTATTGTCTAAGTCCCTGTTCATTAAAGCAACATAGAAAATGTTAGAACAAAACATGTAATAACAAAGAGTATTTCTAGTCCCAGCATTTTAAGAAATCATCTGGTTGTCCTGGTTGTTTTTGGTTGTCTGATTATGTGTTATGTCCTAAAGTTTTTAGCTTGTCAGAAAATGGAGCAATGAATTTGTCAGCAACAGGTGGCCAAACAAATACGAGCCTCTGGCAAAACAGCAAACCGTTGTCTGTTAACTTTTTTCTTGAAATAATGTCAAACTTGCAGGTAAGTTGAAAGAGTATTAGAAAGATCTCTCCTATATCTTTTACTTCTTTTCCATAGTATTCCATCATGTCCTTTTAGCCCATAACATGCAATAGGACATATACATACTTTAGAGTATATATGTTATGTTTCATGTATTGTATATGTTGCATATTTAATAGATAATTCACTTCTAAAACTGTAGTTATGTTACTAAATTCAGAAAATGTAATGCCAGTGGAATAATCTTGTGAAACTCTGATCAATATTTTGCATGCATCTTAGAGGCATGTGCACTATTTGATTTATATGCAAAAAATTTTGTCCTATTGCATTTTTCTGTCTTGGTCATTTTATATATCTTAGACTGAATATGGTGCTCACATCTTTGCAGAGCTGCTTCAGACAGTGGCCAGAATGACACGATGAATGTGTTTGAAGCAAAAGTGGGTGATGTTAGGGGGATTAATAACAGTAGCATTTGATGAAATACATCTTCAAGATTTTAAATGTTCACACATTTTTCAATCACACTGTGTGTACATTGACTGCCTTATGGATATGCTAGGGATAGTTACCAGCAAAAACATACCATAAAGTGCCTATCAAGTATGAAATGTTTTTGGCAAGAATAACATGTCTAAATTGCTTATTGTAAATAAACCTTATATTTGTGGGGTATACTGCCTAGAAAACGAAAGGTCACAGAAGCTGTTCACAAATCAAAATGATTTTCTTTTGTAATTAATGCTGTCAAATACAATATTGATACATTTTTTTTTTTTTTTGGTGGAACCGGGGATTGAACTCAGACCCTTGCGCTTGCCAGGCAAACACTTATTCTACTGAGCTATTTCCCCAGCCCACTGAAATACAGTATTCAAATCATACAATCTATGAAATAAAAATAACTTTCATTCAGCTCAAAAGGCATATTTTGTTAATTTGATAATTTGAAGCTCCTACAGGAAAATATTGCTGCCTCTGTGTATGGTGCTTGCCTATGTCTTATTATTTAAGTTTCGCACTAAAAATCTAAAGGAAATAATCTTAACTTTCATATGGAACAAAAATAGCAATTCTGGACAAAATCAGAAGGCAAAATAATCTTGGACTTCAACTTATATTACACAGTTACAGTGATAAAACAGCATGGTCCTGGCACAAAAACAGACATGAGGATCAATACAATAAAATTAAGGTTGCAGAAACAACCCCAGACACAGTCAACCTTCTGATCTTTGACAAAGGGACTAAAAGCATGCACTGGAGGAGGAGAGATCACTTCTAGCAAATGGTACTGGGCAGGCTGGCTATCCACACAGCCTGATGTAAGCTAGACCCTTATCTGTCATCATATAATAAGCTAAAGTAAAAATGGATCTGAATTGTAAATGCTAAAAACATTATCCTGCTGGAACATAAAATAGGTAAAATTCTTAAAGTCATAGACATAGGCAAAGTCTTGATGAACAGAACCTCAGATGCATAAGAAATACTACCAGAGAGTATCAAATGGGGTTATATAACATTAAAAAGTTTCTGGATAACATCGAGTAGGCCGCCGGCACTATGAAGATCTGGACTGCGGTGCATATATTTGACCACCCGTGGGAAACTGCTACCACAGCTGCGATGCAGAAATACCCGAACCCCATGAACCTGGGGACAGCCTTCCATCGCGTGGTCTATTATTGGTGCAGCAAGAACCAAAGCATACGTGCAAGAACATTCTGTAGTTGATCCTGCGAAGAAAACAATGGAACTCAAATCTGTTAATATTCCTTTACAAATATGGTTTCAGTAGATGAGAGACTTACATACAAACCACATCCTCAGGACCCAGAGAAGACTGTCCTGACTCAGGGAGCCACAATCACGGGAAGGGAGCCAGCCAGGGCGGTTACCTGGAGGGACTGATGGCCGGCATAGTATCTTCCAGTGCTAATAAGGCCGAGAAGCAATGGAATGGGGAATACATAAATTAAATGCTGAGATTGAAGGACTGACAGCTTCAGCAAGAGGAAGCATAAGGTCACCCATGGCGGCGGCGGCATTTGTAGAGAAATGATAAAGAAAATTGGTACACAGCACCAGGTCTCTCCAAGCAGACAATATATTTATTTGGTATTTTTT